>PVKE010008951.1:0-46206 GCA_004027555.1 Craseonycteris thonglongyai | reverse complement strand
TCTCTTCTAATGGTATTTTTGTTCTGGCATGTAGGAATTGCTGGAATTAATAAAGCTGTTCTTAAAATACCATTCCATGGCTTTCTATGGAAGATTATGCTATCCCATGTAAGAAAACAATCTCTACTCAGGAGAATAGAAATTCCTGCCCAAAATGAATGCAGTACCTGGGACCATCATAAAGTATCATGTTGTTGTAAGAACTATCTTTTCTAATTCAAAACTGAGAAGAAATAGCTCATATTGAGACATTTATTACTTTAACAAGCATCACTACAAAAAACAGGTCATTAGTTTTGTTGTATTTTTTTTTAATTAAAAAAATGTTTGAGCACAATATCAAAATAAGTTAAAGCAACAGGAGAGAAAGAGAAAAAAAAACAAAAAAACTGGTTCGCTTTCATCAGCTATAACCACACTCTATTGACATCTTTACACGAACACATTTATGTGCATGTGAATTTCAGGAAAAAAAAGCTCAATTTTTAGTGCCAAGCCACCAAGTAGCTACAATCATTGCTATTTTAATAACTGTATTCATTTCAAAGGAAAGCAAGTAATTCAGCTTCTTGCAAAAGCCTTGAAATTGACTAAGCCCTCAGGATATCAGTATTTTTAAAGGAAAGAAGTTCCATGCTATTTACAAGAATATTGAAAGAGAAAGATTAAAAACAGCATTGTGTCTCCTTAAATTTTATGCCTGCCAACTCTATACTCATAATGTAAAAAAGAAAAAAGAAAAGAAAAGTGTAAACTAAGAGTATATAATCAACTTGTACCTTGACTAAACTAAGTTAGACAAAGTGAAAAGTTTCTGTGTTGTTCCAGAGAAATGCCTTTGAGGCTATCTGGTAAGGCCGGTCTTTCTGTAAAAGCCCTTACGGTACTTATGTGAAGGATCTGTTATATACCATCATCTTGCCATATCTGTAGATTCCAAATATACAAATTCAACTAACTGAAGATGAAAATACTTGGAAAAAAAATGTTATGTTGTTGCCAATGTGTACTATGTAGCTAGGTATTTGAATGTTGTGTCTGCACTTAACATATACAGGTTTTCTTGTAATTATTCCCTAAACAATAAAATAATTATTTCCATAGTGCTTACATTGTATTAGGTATTATACATAGCCTAGAGATGAAAGTATATGGGAGAATTTTGTAGGTTATATGTAAACGCTACATCATTTTATAAAAAGGACTTGAACGTCCATGAATTTGGGTATCTACAGGGGATCCTGGAATCAATGCCTTGTGGGTACCAAGTGATAACTATATTCTTCTGGCTGACCACCTCCAGAAAACCTCCAGAGATCAATTCAGTTCTGTACTGATTATTTCCCTGCTTATAAACGCCAAATTATATTCCTGAGTTGCACTTACAAATCTTAACATGGTTGATGCTCCCCAGTAGATTATAGTCTAAAAGAAGCCTTTTTTACAGCCCCCCCTTGGATGCAAGATAGGATTTTACTCACACTAGATGCTAAATTTTTCAGTTGAAGCCTCAGTCATTATGCTTAATGTATTTACCAGGGACTCCATATTTGCCACACAAGGACATCTGACACAGCCAGTACTGTAAACACATATAATTTGTGCAGGAGCTGAGTGCTTTTATAATGGTTATCGAGTATAAGGACTCTAAGCATAATTTAAAATCCATATTTTATATTCATTGCAAACCTTTCTAAAGTGTGAAAAAGTCCATGGTTCTTACATTCAAAATTTTCAGAGAAGATCTTTGAGAAAAAATTCTTTCAGATATGGAGTAAAATGAGGGAAAAAAAAAAAAAGACCACATTTGCAAAATTGACATCCCTTAGCTATCCTTCAAAGCCTCTTTATTTTGGCATTAAATGAGCCAGGGGCTGATCATAAGCTCCAAGTCCCAAAATTCTAAAATGGTCTGCTGAAGCAAGATTTGTCATTGGGACTATCGAAAATCTAGAATAGTGGTCAAAGACAGACTTTTTATGCATCACTCATTTCTAGGTACTTATTGAATAGGTTCTAAAATTTCAACCTGGATGAAGAATTCAGGAAAAAACAGAATATATACTCTTCTGAAGAAGTCTACCTACCTTCTACTCTCAAGATGCTATCCAACAGCACAATGACTGGCAATACATTTAACCAAATGTTTAAAAGATTTCGGTGCTTATATGTATTATAAATTTTCTTGGAAACTTTTAGAACTCCAGTCAATAGTTGCTCACCTGGAGTAGCCTGTGGCTCTTGAAAGGCAGGAAGCAGCCATGTTGCTGCCCATTTCTGAAAACAACACCACACCTAGCGGGCAGGTATCAAGTAAAACTTCCTCCAATGTAGAATGGCTTAACCACATTTCTTCCACACTGTCTAGAATATTTCTCAGAAGGATAAGTTTCTTTCCAGCATCCCCAAGCAAATGACTTAGCATAAATCCAGAAAAATCACAAAGTTTAATGATTCAGTTAAGGGAAAGATAATACAGTATGGCAAATTAGAGGAAAAAAACAAACAAACCCAAGAGATTGGACACCTTTCTCTGTGGTTTCTAATCTCAGGTATTAGACAAACTCCAGTGTAAATCTGCTTATCTCTCTGGGATTGAGCTAAAGAATTTCTACAATCTTGTCCAGCTTTATCCATTCTAATATTCTGTAACATGAGGAACCTGAAAATATCTCAATTATTTCTCAACCATTACCATGATAAAAATATATTGTCAATAAGTAGATGCAATATTCTCTTTTTTCATCTGCATGGACCACTACAGGCCTGTGGCCTATTAGGAACTGGCCACACCCCAGGAATGCACGATAAATGTAATGCACTTGAATCATCCCCAAACCATCCCACTCCCCATCCTCAATCCATGAAAAATGTGTCTTTCCTGAAACCTGTCCCTGGTGCCAAGAAGGTCGAAGACTGCTAGATAATCTCTGTGGTAGGAATGGAATACAATTCAGTTTAAGTTTCATGCCCACTTAACATCTAATTTAAAATGGCCAAGGTAACTCTTTCCTATTTTACCAAATACATCTTGATGTAGGTTCAAGAAAGCGTTCTTAAAATGCAATGGGAATATTGTCTGAGAAGACAATGCAGTTGCATCAATCATAAGTTCCAGTTCTGAGTGTAACAGTATAATTCTTGTATGTATAAGAGTATATTATTTTGGGAAGCCAGTGGCTCAGTGAATTATGCACTTGCTTTGCAGCCCCAGGGATCAAGGATTAAATCCCAGCCCTGGCTTATGCAGACCCATATGATGAACTGGGGTGTGCTTCCCATGCAGGAGGCCCCCAGTTTGATTCTCACCCTCCCACTCCACCCCTCCCATTCAGGCCATGGCTCAAGGAAGCATGTGTACCATTCGGGAGGCCCCCAGCCCCATTCCTGCCCTGTGTGGTCCCCTTCCACCTGTGTGGAATGAAACCATGTCAAAAATTGATGATGCAGGGGAAGCCAGGATGGCTCAGTGGGTTAAGCGCTCACTTTGCAATGCCGAGGACCAGGGATCAAATCCCGGCCCCGGCCCTTGTGGAACCATATGCTGAACTGGGAGCTCCCCCAATTCAGTTCTCTCTCTGTCTCTGTATCTCTCTCTCTCTATCTGTCCAAAATAAATAAATAAATATATTAAAAAAAAACTGATGATGTGCAGCTGTGGGAACTGCTCTGGGCCCTTCCCCTTCTCTCTGTCTCTCTCTGTCTCTGTCAAAAACAATAAATTAAATCTTTTTTTATAAAAGAGGGTATTATTTAGATATGCTTGTAGTATCATCTGGCTCCTCTTTGCTGCTGTTATTTCAGTTGTATTTCACTCCAATGTTTCAATGATGTATCTCTTCCTTACTTTAGGGACTTGAAAAATACATTTCTAGAAATAAAATGTGTTTTTCATTATTCATTGTATATCTTTTCACAACATTGTCACATGCCAATCTTTCTATATCAATATCTCAGATATCTATTTATCTATACCTATCTATCATCTTCTGTCTATCATCTACATACCTATCAAAATCATCATCTATCTATCTATCTATCTATCTATCATCTATCTATCATCTATTTATCCTATTGGTTTTGTTTCTCTGGAGAACCCTAAGTAACATGTTCCTAGAGTGAAAATATCCTAAAGGTATTTTGGCTGGGCAATGGTCTTTGAAAGTAGTAACCACTAGGATTCAGTCTTTTTAAATTATTAGATGTCTCAGGCTTCTCCTGGCAGCAAAAACAACAAAAGTAATGGATTGACCCGTGAGATCTGAGACTAACTGGATAAGGGCATGTGATTAAGTCTTGAGTGGGTATGATATATAACACCACAGTGTTTTATGATACACGATTTAGGATAAATACAGTTTTTACTTGTTGACACATGCAGATAGGGTTTTATGACTATATATTTTTAAAATTATGACAATTTTTTAAAAAAGATATTTTGTAGGTGGGGTATATATTATTTGGTCCCACAGTGTTATGAACAATATGCTGCTCTTCCTTTACTTCACCCATCAAGATTCAAAATAGCCTGCGAAGGCTCTCTCATTCTGTTTCATCTAAATGTCTATTTAGAATTTGACTTTCTCTTTAAAATAGAAATTTTAAGAATACTGTAAAACAGACTTGCTGTGGCACAGCCAACACACAAAGTCTCTGTGATTTTCCCTATTTGAGTTCAGGAAGATCTCTGGCTCCCTTCACATTTCCAGCTTACACTATATGTTCACTCTCATCTTCATTTTTTCATATCCAGATAAAGTCTGGAAACTAATTAAAAAGACCCTTGATGGGCAGTAAACACAAAATTAGGCTTCTTAAAATTTCAAGATTTGTATCAGTAAAAAGAAGAATTAAAAAAAATTAAACCAATTAAAAGTTTCTTAGTGGGGCTGCTGCTTCTTTTAGATCTATTTTAATGTTACATGTCTTTAAAAATATTATATGTATAAGATTTATACTTTATAAGCTCTACAAATAAACATGGAATATTTCTGATATTCTTATCTATAAAATGAAGATGATATTAACTTATTTCAAGGGTGATTATAAAAGAAAAAAATGATTAAGTGTTATCTAAAATGCAATGACTGCCATTATTATTATTACTGATGTGAAGCATTATCTGTGTTAGTATTTAAACGAGAGGCTACCAAATGCTATTGCAGTCACGATGACCACAGTAATATTCCAAATCTTGAATTTAGAAATATATAAATAAATAAATTTAGGGAGGAAAAAACAAATCTACTGAATCAAAACTTCTGGAGATGAATCTGAAGTTATTTTAAATTTCATCGGGTAATTCTGATAGATGCCCAAATTAGGAGTTTAGTGAATAAACAGGTTGAAACTGCTGAAGTTAATGCCAGTCTTAACTAATTTTTACTGTGTATTTATGGTTTGCTTGCTACGTGGCTGTGTGCCATATGTCACATTCTCATGACTAAAACATAAAGGGAAAGCAGTAGGTTAATCTCATTTTATAGATTAGGTAACACACACCAAGGTGAAGCAACTCACCCAACTTGAAATATCCAGGTGATGGCAAAGCTGGGATTAAAGCACAGGACTTCCTGACTCCAGAACTAGCCCAGTAATCTCAACCAGCACAAAAGTCTATCCATTCTACAACACTATAAATACCCTTTCAAAATTTCTTTCCTGTAGAGTTCAGTAGTTCTCTAATAACTAAAACTATATGAGCACATTTTTTGAGTAATGTGCTTTGAGTAACGGGTATGATGTGCTCCATACTGCAAATCAGTATGGAATCATAAATAGATTCCCCTTAATTCCTCTCTTTTGATTCATTTATAGTGTCAACACATTTGTAACTTTTAGAATTACCTCCACATTTTAGAGCTAAGTAGAAAACTTTAAAAATGAGGAAATAGTCACAAAGCCTTTATAACTTTTTTTTTTCTTTTCCTTCTTGAATACAAACAATAGCAAAGACCCTTTTCCTTTTAGAACACTACTCATCATCAAAAGAATGTAATGCCTCCAAGTTCAATTTTTTCCCCCTTTATTTTCTGTCTTCTACTTTAACTGACTAGCTACTTTCTAGATACAAACATGAATTTGTTGATGATACAAAATTAGAAGTATATTTGAGGAAACAGTTATAGTTACCAAGAGGATTGATTAGCCTTGCATTAGTAAGGATGCTAACCAGGCCTCTGTAATAAAACCCCAAAATGGCTTAAACAATACAAAAGTTTATTTTCATCTTACAGAGCCGTTTAGGCCTATAACAGAAGGTAAAAGAAAAGCATCCAGGCGTCTTCAATGTTTTTGTCTTTGCCTTCTTTGACATGCGACCCAGAGGTCCTGGTTAAAGGAGGCTCAGTCTTGCAGTAGAGGCATGTGAAAATAAAAAGGGAAGAAAAATAAAAATAAAAAGAAGACCACCTCTTCCTTTAAGACCATGACCTAAAAACTGTTCACATCTTTATTGCTTCTCTGCCATTGGACAGAAGTTAGTCACATGGCCATACTAGGGTACATGGGAGAATGTACAATATAGGCTTGGATGTTCAGCCATGTGCTCAGGTGGGCATTATGTTACTACATATGAAAAAGATGGGCACAGAGGGGAAGGATCTGGTGGCTTCTGCCCCCACCCCCAGGGTTTTAGAGGTAAATATTTACCTTTTTAGAAGAAGTACAGTTTTGTTTCTTCTGCCTTGATGCTATGTCTTGACCTAGCACACATAATTCTTTGTAAGAACTTAATAAAGAAAGCCTATTTAAATCAAAGCTAAAACCTGAAATCTTACAGCATTTGTAAACGTTTCTTTTTTTTAAACTGTGCCATCTTGCCAGATGCTAATGACATCCTGATGAATGAGAACCTTAAAATAAAACTAATCTCTTATTTTTCTTAAGGAAAATATTCTTTCTATTGATATAGTGGAGCTTTAGTGCCTTCTGACAAATTTAGCAAATATCTTCTACTATTAAAAGCAGCATACAAATATTGAAGGCACATTCAACATTTAGCAAGTGTCAGGAAACTTATATCCTAGTTTAGATTCTATGTGTGGCTAGCTGAATAGCCTTTGGCAAGATACTTGTGGCCTTTAATGCTGTGGAGTCAAAAGTATTGTCTTCCAAAGATATCTAGGTCCTATTTTCCAGACTCTGTGAAGATATTAGGTTATATGGCAAAGGAGAATTAAGTCTGAAGATGGAATACAGGCTGCTAATCAGCTGACCTTGAAATGGTAAATTATGCTGTATAATCTTGGTGGGCCCAATATAACCACAAGGGTGTTGTTTTAAATCACTAAGTGGTAATTTGTTATGGCAATAATAGGAAACAAATGCCCTAAGTGATATTTTATTTAGATGAAAGTGTTTTACTATGTGATTCTAATGTCTGTGATGGCACACTAAATACACCATCTCATTCAATTCCCTTGACTCTATGAAGTAGATATTGAAAAAAATCCAGGATTACAGAAGTTAATGAAATTGCTCAGTATGACAGGAATTAGTAGATAAGTACTCAAATAGTGTTCAAAAGTCTATGTTGTCCTATTTGAGACTTAGCATTTGTCTTCAAGGATCTCAGTGGAGTTCTGACTCATTAATTTCATGATATTTTAAAAATGATAGAATAGGAGTTGGAAAACTTTTCTATAAAAAGCCGCACAGTAAATGCTGTGGGCTTTGTAGGCCAAATGGTCTCTGTTCATACTCAATTCTGCTATTGCATCATGAGAGCAGGCACGGACACTATGTAAACAAATAAGTATAACTATGTTACAATAAAACTTTATTTACAAAAATAGACAGTGAGTCAGAATTAGTTTATGGGTGATGTTTATCAACTACTGCTCTAAAATAAAAAAAAACTTTAAAGATAAGGAACATTTCTATTAAATTGATTAACTGAATGGAGACTCTTCTTTGTGTGGAGGTGAAGATGTTAATGGAAGATGTAATTCATAAGGAAGTGGACTTATTACTAGCACTTTTCATTGGCTTTTCCTTCCTGATATGCTACCGACAGTCCCAGCTGCAACTGCTCTATCTGCACAGCTAACTTCTCAAATCTTATCTTCTTTGTGAGACTGACCCTGGTTAACCCATTTAAACTGACCGCTTTTCTGCCATCACCGCATGATAGATTCCCCTTTATCGTGTTATATACATTTTCCCCCTAAGGCATTTATAGCCTTTCAATATATAACATATGTATGTATTTTTGTCTATGGTATAGAGCCTGTCTTTCCATAATAAATATATATAGTCTTTGCCTGTTTTGTTTGCTGATACGTCACAAGTGCCTAATACAATACTTAGTACATAGCAGGCTTTCAATAAATATGTGTTGATTAAATATTGCCCATAGTATCTTAAGTTGCTTTTATTAGGTCAGCACATCACAACGCATTAACTTCCTTATAGTTAAAGTGCATAAGTGACCAGAAGACTTCTTTTCATGTTAAATATCATATTTCGATTGGGATATTGTACTTTCAATGTCTTGTTTAACACAAATGTGATTTTCACTTAGCCTACTCAATCCTCCTCCATTCAAATGGGTATGAGGTTTTCTATTCCAGTATCTAAATTCACCTCACAATACAATTCCAAATATGTGCTACTTTTCATTCCAGAAAGTCTCACATCAGTGATTGTAAAGCACTTTTAAAATATTTCAGAAACAAGTGGCTATTTAAATGCAAACTCCAATATGATAATGAAGGAAAGCCGAGACATTGCAAGACACAAGTAAAAGATAGAGCATGCTTGTGTTTATCCTGAAGCTGTATTGGGATTCCAATAATGATTAATGATGCAATAATATAATAAGAACTCAGTGGCCATGAGGCAGTGGCATTTGCAAATAAAGAATGAGATCGGAAAGTAATCAGCAGCAACTTCAAACTTAGTTAAGGTTTCAAGTTCTACACCATTTTTTATATCATGTTAGTTCATTTCCTTTCATATTACTACCCTAAATCATTTTGCTCTAAGGAAGAAAGAAATGAGCTGAGTTGCATGTGCAGACCAGCAGGTGTATCTAGATGAGATAGTACATCTATCCCTGTTTGCTAGCATGAGTACCTAAAGTTTAGAAAGCAGGTCAAAACTTCTTGGTTTGCAAATTGGACTGGAAAATTACCCAAGCACAAGTTTTCTGCTAAACATACTTTCTGACCCTGATCATACTGAAAATAATGCAATCTTGGCCCTTATTATACCACATACAAGCTGTGAAGGGATCATAAATGTATAACTTGACATCACAGCAAATTGAACAAAAACAAGTATCCACAACTGTTTAATCAGATTATAAATCTGCTGATTTGAATGGGGCCATTTATTAATTCAACATACATTTCTTCAGACGTGTGCTTCTCTCTTTCTTGACATCAACACCTTTTCAGAAAATAAGACCTGTATTTCTATGTGACTGCTCGACTTCTTCATCTAGATATCTTTCCCAAAATACACTGACACCGTAAAGTTTTCATGTCCACAATAGAATATGTCACCTTTTCCTTAAAAAGCCTGTTAATAGCACCACCCACACAGATTTGATTCCTTCTTCTATACTTCTATTTTCTAATCACTTACCAAAAATCACAACAATTCTATATTCAGAGTGTCCTTCCTATTTTGTTCATTTTCAGCTACATTATCTTAATACAGGCTTTACAACCTCTCTACTTTGTCATTGTAATTGCTTCCTTACTTGTCTACTGCCTTCTCTCCACAAGGCAAAACCTTGCGCCTAGATCAATCCTTCTAAATTATAGCACTTACAATAATCTGTTCAAATACTTACAAACTCGTCAGTGGCTACCAAATTCAGGGTGAATTCCTTGTTTTTGCATCCAAGTCCTCCTAGATTGTTTTGAACTACCTTTCTCACAGCATCTCCAAGGTACTGTCAAATAGAAACCAAACTGTGGCCAAAGTTCCCTTAGCTTTCAAACTTCAGTTCTTTTGTCCATAATACATTCTCTACTTGAAATGTTTCCCACCACTTTAATTCTTCTACTTGTGAAAACTGCACCTATTGATCTCGTACATGAGTTTCGTTAAAACACTTCTTTTTAAAAAATGTTGTATATTCTACCTCTGTTGAAGATACATAATCCTTTGTTAGTATTTGTCCAAACCCAATTAGAGTAAGGAGGATTGTGCTTCACCCTATTTGTATTCTTTCTGGCATCTTGCACAGGGTACTCAACATAGTAAACATTCATTACATGCACCAGAAAATAAATAATTTGAAACCAGAAATATGAAGAAGGATATGACTAAAGATTACTAAAAGACAATGAGTAATTTTCAATCTTTTAAAATTTTGGTTTCTATAACTGCATTTTACCCCATTCTGAAAATTCCAAATGATTAAATGATTGGAAAATATATATATAATTTTCTTCACTGGGTGGCTTAGTGTATTAACACTGAGCTAATCAAATATTAAAACCAAATTTGTGATATAGAAAATTTTAACTTTCTATCTGAGTACATTAATTAAAAAGATCTAGACTTAGATTTTAAAACAGCTAAGGTTGAAGTTGGTGAAATACCTACAACAACTATAAGGGTATAAAAAGATATCTGTTAGTGACACAGCTGACCAATGACAAGAACTACTAATATTTCTGTCATTTATTGCCTAAATTCAAAGATAGTATGAATTTGTTGCCTGCATTGATAGCCAAAAAGTATTAAAGCAATACTAAGTTTCAGTTACACATTAATAAAAATAGTGATACAAACATGGCATCCAAGTTCATAGACCTCTTCTTCTACTTGCAAGACCTTGCAATCTTAAATCCTCTCAGTTAGAAACCTGGACTTCTCAGTTTTTAACACTGCCATCTCACCTCTCTCGTTGCATTTATATATAATAAAGTAAATCTGAAGCAAAGTCTACATATTTTAAAGAATCTTAGCATTTTTTTACTATACCCTCTGAGGCCAGACAACTTGAATGACTCAAAAATGTGTCAAAGCAAAAGATTTGGTTCAGGCATCTAAAATCAACAAATAATGATTCTTCAGAAAAGAGTTTCATAGAACTTCTTCTATATCTGAAGGATCCTATTTTCAAATAAGACCACATTCTGAAGTTCTGGGTAGACTGAAGTTTTAGAGGATATAAGGAGTAAACGAAAAATTGTCCATGGGTTACTTTGCCCTAAAGTAGCCACCAGCAGATGACTGGGAAGATAACCTCCGATGTAAAAATGAGAATAATGACAGTTGGTATTATTTTGGGTGAGCCCTAAATCTGAAGACTGGTCTTCTTACAAAAAGGGGAAGAGGGTTAAATGATACCCAAAGAGAAAGACGGTCATATGAAGACAAAGGCAGAAATTGGAGTGATGCAGACACATGTCAAAAGACACTGGGAATTGCTGGAAGTCACCAGAAGCTAGAAAGAATCAAAGAAGGAATCTTTCCTAAAGCCATCAAAGGGAACACAACTGACATCTTGGTTATGGACATCTAGTCTGCAGACACATGAGAGTATAAATTCCTCTTGTTTTAAGACACTCAGTGGTAATTTGTCACAGTAGCCCTAAGAAACAAATACATTCCCTAATGGTTCATAGACATTCCATATGCAAGAGTTAAGGACAATCATCTTTAATTCTTTTATAACAGTTTTTAAGAAAAGCTAAATAGCCCAGGTATTAATAACACAAAAGTTTCACACCAAACCTATATAATTTTTAAAACATGTATAGCACAGTGAATAAAACTTATGCTGTGCAGTTAAATAGAACGACTTGATTTCCGGTTCCACCTCTTATAATATCTGAGTCTCTGGGTGAGAGTTAACATCTTTAAGACTCAGCTTTTTGTTAACAAAATTGACATATAATAGATAAACCATAGGTTCTTGTGGGAATTAAAAAAGATAATGCATTCAAAGTGCCTCTCAGTTATTGGTACATAAGAGGCAATCTACAATGTTAGTCACCATTGATGTTATTTTGGTTTTTGTAATTTTTACTATGTGTTATTATTGTCTTCTGGGGAAGGAATTAACTTCATTTCAAAGTCCCTGCTATCCCATACAATTAAAATTTCCATCAATACTTTTCTTCACTTTTCTGGGTAGAAAGCTACTTGATTTAATTTACTGATAAGATGATGAAGGTCTATGTTATTCAGCATAGTCTAGGCCATGTTACATTAACAATCCACTCCCCACCTCCAGCTTGAACCTCAGAGGTTTAAACAATCAAAGGTTCAGTTTTCACACAACCTATATGACTACTTCAGAGAAAGCAGCTGGTAGCACTCTTTTATACCTCTCACATTCAGTGACTGAGGCTACCCAAGTAGTCACCACCTCTAGTCACTAACTCTATGGTAGAAGGTAGAAAATGTTCCTTTGAGAAATGACAGAAATCACTTCTTCTCATATTCCATTGGCTAAAGAAATCATAGGATTATATGCCACTTCATGGGGGCAGAAAAGTGCAGTTAACCATGTGACTAAAACTAAAATAAAATGTATTTGAACTTTTCTGATGACTAACACAGCATAATGTGCTTTGGCCGCTGGGTTTCACTGGACAAGTGTAATGCCTTAGCCTTTACTCGTCTCCTCCAAACTATTAATAAGCTTTATGGGAATAGTCCCTACCTCTGAAAAGAAATTTCTTCAGGTTTCTTACTGACTCAGCCTTTGCCTGAGTGAGTTGCTCAATTCAGGAGAGAGAGGATTCAAGTCTAAGTTCTATTATCTAATTCAACTTTATAAATAAGAAAGCATGTTTTAATCCCCATCTAAATCTAAAATCTATTTCTCTATTTGCTTAAGTCTTAGGGAAATAAAAATAATGATTAATAAACGGGATCCCTCAAAAAATTCCAACATGTAAGAGAACATATAATTCTGTGATATATATATTTTTTTTCTTTTTTGTCAAAAATTTATAAGTTAAATTTAATCATGAGAAAACATCAGACAAACCCAAATTGAGGATATTTTATAAAATTTCTGTTCAGTCAAAAGAATAGAAACCATGAAAAACTAAGGGATACCCCAGATTATAATAAAAAGAAGAGAAAGAGAGAGAGTAAAGAGATGTGAAAACGAATTGAATTAGATACACATCCAAGAAAAATTTGCTGCAGTAATTGACAAACCTTGAAATATTATTGCATAAATGTTACTTTCATAAGTTTTTGATCACTGTGTTTACACATAAAAGTTATCATTTGGAAAAGCTGGATAAAGGGTATATGAAAATATCTTGCTCTAATTCTATGACTTTTTATGCAATTATTTCAAAATAAAAAGTTAAAAAGAAAATTTTTAAAGATTTATTTTGTTGTTTTTGACAGAGAGAGAGAGAGAGACAGAGAGAGAGACAGAGAGAAGGGGGAAGTCCCAGAGCAGTCTCCATAGTTGTACATCATCAGTTTTCAACATGGTTTTGTTCCACACAGGTGGGTGAGGGAGGGGGAGGGAGGGGCTGCACAAGGCAGAAACCAGGCTGGGACCTTCCCACATGGGAAGCTCACCCCAGCAAGAAACAAACTGGGCTGCACCCCAGTTATGCATATGGGTCCGCACAGGCTGAGGCTGGTGTTCAATCCTCGGAACCTGGGGCTGCAATACGAGTACTTGGCCTGCCAAGCCATCCTGGCATTCCCAAAAAGAAATTTAAAAGAAAACAATTTTGAGAAGCAAAAATTTGGGCAGAAGCATTCCCAATTTTCTTATTTAAATATTTGTCTTTCTAGAATTATTGTACTCATTTATTTAAAGTATTAATCATTCCCATATTACCAAATCTAAAATCCATAAACATTTTGTGGTTGGTCCTGTTGGATCATCCCCACCTTTTCTTTGTTTCCTTAGCGTTTGCCCTGAGAATTGACCATAGTGCTGAGACCTTTATTTAGGTCAAAGGATACGTACATTACTGAAACTTATTTGCTTAAAGTGAAAAAAAAAAAAAAGGAACGAATAAATAAATAACAAATTACATCCAAAGGAAAAAAAGTAATGTACCTTGCTTATTATATTACAATATTATTATATAATATAAAATTTCAATTTGTTTTTGTTAACCCAAAGGAAAAGATATAATTATTAGTTATCATGATACCGTTTAATCACTGCATTTGCAAATATTAGCTCTTAACCTAGTGACAGGTCTATATTGAAAAATCTCTTCTTTTGGGGAAACAGTAAATAATTAAAAAAAAGAATGCCACACTGAGCTTATTCAGACATATCAAAAGAGGATACAAGTTTAATCTAGTTTTTCTGAAAGAAAGAATGGCTCACTTTCCACAATATAGCCTAGCTGTTGCATATGACTGTTCCCTCTTATTTATTATCACTGCATAAAACAAAGATAATGACTTAGTCAAACACAAGAGATTCCACTATTAGTATTTCTCCACCATACCTAATAATCACTAACCTTAGAGTCTTTAGTGTCTCTTGCCTGAAAGTTTGCATTTTACTTGACCTCTTTACCTATATGAGCATGAACAGAGCATCCCGACACTACCTCATAAACACACACACGAACACCACACACACTCACTAACTGCTTACCTGCAATTCATATCTAATTAAAAACAAACAAAAAGATGACCATGTACATAAAGAAAAATATCTAAATCTCGTACCGCTGATTTCAAAGCTCTGCATATCGTGGATCTTTTTTCAACCTCTCGTGTTACGGTACTTCCCACAATGTGCCCAACTTCTACTTGCCATTGTAAAAATATTCTACATTGGCATGCTTCTGCTTGAGGCTGTTTCCTCTGACTGAAATCTCATCCACTCCAGTAGGCGCGATTAGTATGTTTATGCTGGAGACTATCACATCCCTACTGGTGGCCCAGTTTTCCCTTTGAAGCTCAAGACCCTGTTTTCAAATGTTTAACTGGTCTTTCCCAGTGTGATGTCTCACAGTTCTTCAAATTCAAACAAACCCTGAAGGATTCCTAACTTCCTTGTTGTCCCAACCCACTCCTTGTTCTTTGTGCTCTAAATCAGTGAATGAAATTACTTTGTAGAAATTTCCCCAAGTCAGAAACTCAACCTCACCATGAGTTTTCCTTTCACTTGTACACTTAGAATATATTCAATGCTGTATCTTGTTGAATTGAGGATCGAGTATCTTTTGAATCCGTCCACCATTTTTCTATGTCCATTCTAATGCTCTGAATGGACATCATTTTATCTTTATTGATTGTTCTTCATTTTTTCCAGTCTTATCTGTCCCCCTCAGTGTGGGACAGAAGTCTTTCCTGTGTACTTGTCCTAATATAGATATCAGCATCACCCACTAGACTATACCTCTATATTTTTTACAATTTTATCTCCATGCCTGGTATACTTTAGCTTATATATAAATATTCATTACATTTTGTCATTATTTTTTTTAATGTGTGAAGTGCAGGTAAAAGGTAAAATTGATTTTTTAAACTATAGTAAAATGTATAAAAATGAGGTATATGATACAAAAAGTAAATAAAGAGATCACTTTGCAAGAAATCTAAAATGCTTTATTAGCTGACTTATGCAATGTTAGAATATAACAGAAGGAAAAAACTGGAATCTTAATTTGTATGTGTATGTAGTTTCCAATTGTCAAAAAGTCATTTAGCTCTTCCCCTCCACAAAGCCAAAACTGGACTGGGTTTGTGAAGACTTTCTCCCATTCTAGGCACTTGGCACATCAAAAGACCAGAGGGTCACCTACATCAAAGAAACCTGAAGATGAAAGAGATTTTTCACCTAGATAGTGCCTAAAAGCTTCTTTGTGATATTTATTATTGGACCCTTATTCTAAGATCAAACATGTCCTAACTCAGCCAGATACCAATCTAAACTACAAAGGTGATGGTGTACTTTTCAAGATTTAGCAATTTAGTTTCTTTTTATTTTTTCCTGTTCCTCCTACCTGCTACATTAACTGTTTTCCTAAGGCTGCATGCCTACCTTATTAATCTGATTAATTACCACAATGCAGAGTTGAAAGAAACTGATTCGGCCCTCTGACATTTGAGCGCTGACAACCAGGCTTAATCCTGGACAACAATTTTTCATCAGATGAGCTATGAATCACCCTGATGACTGGGTTCAAGATAACCATCATGGAACTAAGCAAGCCCCAGGAAACATTCTTACAAACATCAATCCTAAGGAGTATTATGACTAACTCCCCATTTCCTTTGTTCTGCCTCTTATTATGTACCTATAAAACTCCTTGACCATTCTAGGAACAAGGAATGTGGTCTTTATGACAATAGTCAGCCATCTTCCTAGAACGCCTATATTTTAAATGAACCTAGTTTTCTTTCCACCAACCCTAGTCTCTTGATCATTGGCTCACAAGCAGCAAGCAGCCAAACCTGAGTTTGGTAACAGAACTAGGTATAATTGATTAAAAATTGAGAAAGTAAGTAGATGAAACCTGTCAGTGCCAAACTTAAACACTTCCAGCCTCGAAAAAGAACTTTGCTTTTGCATCGTCATAAAAACTGAAGCAGCCTCCTGACTTAAGCTGCCTGATGTGAATCATGCAGGGCAGTTGTGAGTAAAGTTTTACTCTCAGTAAAAGGAAATCAACAAAATTTAAAGTCATTCAAGTCAATAATCAACAAATCCATTGAAAGACCTATTAAAAATTAGAATACCACTATTGTTTCTTTGTTCTCATCTTTTTTCCCTTGGGCATTGTATTTGTAATGGTAAAACATGCTGTCACCCCTTCAAAAAAAATAAATACTTTTCTCCATGTACACAGATAGACTATTTCTTATTTCTTTAACTTCTTATCATTTTGTTACCTGTTCGTTGTTCACCCATCTCTTCAGCTTCATGATAGATACATGAGAGGTGGGTTGTTCTTTTCTTCTTTATGAACTCTTGCACGCACAGTGTCTGACAACATAGTGAACATTAATCCTTAAAAAATCAACTTGTGATATATATTAGGGAAATCTTTTGTTCTTTCAATTTCATTCTACCTGAGAGCTTCCCAATCTAAAGATTCTCCTGCCAGGAGCAATCAAACTTTGCTTTAAAAGCTGGAAAGCAATTCAAACAAACAAATTGGCTCCTCCCTAAGCCCATTAAATCAGAGAAACCACCAAGGGTCAAAACTGAGTATATGTAAGGATTCTCTTGGAGTGCTTGTTAATCATATTTGGGGGCCATACAGTCCGGTAATCTGATTCCTTATACCCAGGTGGAGCATTGGATCCCTCATTTTAAGAAATACCCTCTAGGATGTAATCATTAGAGTTCACGTTGAAATGGCAGTGCTAGATTTTGTCTCTTACATAATGTGTCTTTGTACAGCTAAGCCTGGATTCAACACTTCAAAGGTTAATAAAGTTTGGAGAGATCTTCACAATACTTGTGCAATAATTAGATTGAGGGGAAAAAATCCATTCCAGAAAAGAAAATTTTGTAAGTTGGAAGGAATGCCTTTTAACAAGCCCTCTGTTGTCACCACTATGTTAAGAATTGATAACTAGGGCAAGCCCGGACGGCTCAGTGGGTTAAGCACTCACTTTGCAGCCTGGGGGACCGAGGATGGAATTCTGGCCCGTGCGGACTCATATGCTGAACTGGGGTGTACGTCCGATGTGGGAGGTCCCCAGTTCGGTTCTACCCCCCTCTCCCCCCCACACAGTTTGGTTCCTGGCTCAAGGGGGAGTGCCTCCCATGCAGGTGCGACACCCCCAGCCTGGTTCTGCCCTGGCATGCCTGGAGATATACAACCAAATTGTGGGAGGTGCTGGGTGGGGCACAAAGCCTGGGGTTTTGTTTTGAGTCAATGGTGATTTCAAGGACTCATGCTCATTATGGGTGAATTTAAAACATGAGAGCCAGAGCTTAAAGATGGGGAGAGAGAAAAACAAGTAGCTCAAAAGATCACCATATCAAAACAACCTCAGTTGGGGGAAGCTGCCTGAATCTTTATCTAGTTGTGTGGTTGGTGATATATTTATTCAAGATTGCCTTCCTTAAAGTGGCATCCACTCTGAAATGAATACCTGGGCGAGGCAATGGAAGCTTAAGTCAGGTATTTGCATAAAAAGAAGAAAAGCCAACGGTCTGAGCTAACAGTACAATTACATATTTGTGGTCATGCCAGTTGTATAATAGTACAGCACATACATTACAAGAGTTGATTACACCATTTGGTTTCTGTAAGTGCAGTCTATGACTTTTGCACAACTACAAAATCACCCAACCACACATTGCTCAGAACATACCCCTGTCGTTAAGGGGTGCCATTGGTATCCTAATTTACTGAAGGATGTGCCCACAGGATCTACTCTGCTACAAAGCGTGAATACAAATGCACTGAACTCAGGGTTAATCTGAGGTCATTTATGTGAAATGCTTAGCACAGCACACAGCAAGCACTCTCTTTATATGTCATTTTTTCTAAAGCTAACAAATACTTCTTTATAATTCTTGGTATACTCCCTTGCCACAGGCACAAACCTGGGCCTTTTGTAGCTATTTACTAAATATTTATTAACTGCACAATAATAAAAAAAAGTAACATTTTAAAAATGTCCAGTGGTCATATGAGGTCTGTCCAGTAAGTATCCAGCCATGCAACCATTCTTGTTATATTGACAATAGCTGGGGTTGTTGTTGTTGTTTTTCCAGAAATCCCTCATATAGCATCCATTATCATAGTTATATCTCACAACAATACCACTGGAGAGTATGCAGATAAGAAACTGGATCAGGGTCAGAGTCTTAATAAAAGGCAAAGCTGAAATTAGAACCTACGGTTGACCTCAGCATCATGGTTCTTTCCATTGTACTACATAGTACCACCCTTAACAGGAGCCCATGTATTTAAGGGTCCACTTGGCCTTCTTGTTATGCCTTTCCATAGGGTAACAAAGCAACAGAGCCACAAAAACATACACACACCAGAGCCTGTGTCCACATTTGAATCCACACTGCAGTTACCCAGGACCACAGATTTCTCTACCCAAACACCCCTGGGCCAACGAAGGCAGATTAAGGCACACTTCAAGTCCTAAGGTACAGCCAAGAAGCAGTGTGCTGGACTTGGGAATTTCACTGTCTTGGTGGACCCAGCAACAGTTAAATGGAACAGGGAGGAAGACGAGAAGGTAACAGGGAGGGAGATGAAAAGGTGACAGGGCCACAACATTCTAAGAGTCCAGGGAAGTTAAATTCATACCTGCCTTCCAGGTGTGACTAAAGGCATATTTTCAGTGTAGTGAGATGGAATACATTTTATTTACCAGTTTATTTGCTTAACTTATGACTTCTAACTGTGTACATGTATGGTATGTGGCTTTTCATTAGTAGTCTTACCCAGAAGAATCCTACTAAGGGTGTGGTGGGAGCAATATATCTTTGCTAAAGATATATTGCTTGTTTGACAAAATAATAATAATAATTATTATTATTATTTAACTCAGATGTCTCACAAGGAAAAACGTAAGCAATGTATATAAAATCCAGCCAGTGTCAATATAATGAGACCAGTTACATGGGTAGATACTTTCTAGACAGTATATATATATATATATATGCATACATATATATGTATATATCAATTAGTATTTGCCTACTTCAAAAATTAATATGAAGTGATTTATATTAAAACACCAGAGGAAGTTGAACAATGAACATTAAAAAAAAAAAAATTCAACCACAAAAAGAGGGAGAGAAATATGAAAATTGAGCATGATAGATCTGATAAATAGAAATACAGGGCATATACAATTAAACAGATTCTGTTCTATTAAGAATCTTGAAGGTGCTTAGCTTTAAGTCACCTAGCTCTTATAGCCCAGAGAAGTATATTAAGAGGGAACCTTACCACAGTGAACACTACAAAGAGTGAGGTCTCTTCTGTGGTTCATAGCATAATTGGATATGTGATTCTCTCCACTTAAAATTTTTCAAGAGCAAACAGAGGGGCTGGCAAAAGCAAATGCTCATTGATAAACTCCATGCCTAAGAATGCTTTTCGGCTCTTTAAAATCATATTTTGGGGAAGCTGGCATGGCTCAGTGGGTTAAGCACTTGCTTTATAGCCCTGGGGACTGAGGATTGACTCCTGGTCCCAGCCTGTGTGGACACATATACTGAACTAGGTTGTGGCCCCAGTTCACTTCTTGCTAAGGCAAGTTTCCTATGCAGAAGGTCTGCGGTTGGGCCCCTGGCTTGAGGGGGCATGCCTCCCATGTGGGAGGCCCTAAACCCAGTTTCTACCCTTCCTGGCCCCCGCTCCACATGTGTGGAACAAAACCATGTCAAAAACTGATGACGTATAACTACAGAGACTTCTCTGGGTTCTCCCCCTTCTCTGTGTCTCTCTCTGTCTCTCTATTTCTGTTAAAAAAATAAATAAATCTTTAAAATCATCTTTTATGCAATATCCACATGTGGAAGTACACTTTGCTAGACTCAATCAGGAAATGGGGAAGGACAGTCTACCTCCCAAGGCAATTAAGTCATAATTTTCCATCATTACATATGCTGTGTTTCTGAAATGTTCTCAAACCTTTCACATAAAAAACTTGGCCATACTTCTAAAATGACTCTTTTCTATATTGGTAAAATTTTAAATTTATGTCTTTGAGAACTCTGATGACAAATATTTTCTCTATTGAAGATTGGTGGATGTGCATTTGGGAAGAAAAAAGAATATGTTCATGATAAATTACAATTATTGATTTATTCTTTTATTGACTAGTTATTGAGTGAGTATGCCAGGCGGAGAACTAGGTACTGAAGAGCTAATAGTATATATATCAAATTTGGCCCACCATTCTTAGAGCTTATAGTATCATAGGGGATCAGCAAATTTTTCTGTATACAACTAGATAGTAAATATTTTAGGCTTTATGAGTCATGAGGCAAAATTAAGATTTCTATGTAGACAGACATCCAGAGGGGAGATGTATTTGCATAAATTTTGTACTGACATGAGCCATACTAAAACAAGGTGGAAGGATAAGTTTGGCCCATAAGCTAGAGTTTGATTACTCTTTATATTGTATGTAAATAACCATCCTCTTCACCCATGATTCTAGGCTTAGTGTAAATTAGCAGAAACTCAGCCTGGATTTAATTTTATCTAAATGTTTTTGTCCATTCACTTATTCATTTGCTCATTCATTAAATATTTTATAATCTTCTACACTGTGCCGGGCCCATATAAATCTCAATTTTTACTATCTCATCAGACCACTCCATTTAATTTTAATAAAACTACCCAGTTCATAATAAGTATTATATGGAAAACATTTTTCACACACACACATCATCTCAGGTTAATTTAAGCACCATAGCATTGAGGGACTGTAATTTCAAATAGGAGCTGAGAAAATGTAGACATTTTAAGAATGAGAACATCTTTGAGACATTCTGACTCACCTCAAAAACATAATTCTAAGTACAGCCCTGTGTGGGCTTTATTAGTCTTTTGAGTAGAAATCAGGAGGGCTACAACTTCCATTCATCTACCCATTCATCCATCTGTCCATCTATCCATTCATCCATGGTTACTGAGAACCTACTATGTATTTAGCATTGAAGATAAGATATGTGCCTAGGCTGAGTCACATGAAACCAAGTATCTAGTGCTTTAACAATGGGTGCTTCCCTCTCCTAAATGGTAAAGGACGCTTCTCTCAGGAAAGTGCTTGAGAAAATGAAGTCATTGTTTTCTCACTGAATCTGTTCATTTACTCAGGTGAGACAGTAACCCCCTCTCAAACACCCCCACACAATAACTACCCTGTGAACAAAATATCTGAAAAACCATCACTGTGCAAGGACATGGGCACTGATTTCTATCTTTGGCTTGACTATCTTTATATACAGAATGATTTTAAAATAACCATTTGCATTCAACCGACGTCACACAATTCCCTGAAATAAATCTGTGACAATTCTGGCCCCTCTTGGTTCCTGGGGAAGTCTTGCTTTAAGCTGTCCTGGAAAATGTCTCTTGCACAGATCGAAGAAAAGACAACTTGGAAATTCTCTCTTTTCTATAATTTGTAAATTAATCACTATACTAATTAATTGGTAATAAAAGCCAGGCTTTATCTGTAATTGTCTAGGTGCAAGGCCCCATCCTAATACATGATCAAATGAAGACTTTCAGGTTACAGGTTAATTTTCTAATGAGAAAGGATCATATAAATATTGAGGTGTTAGAATAATGCTATTTTGAGGCAGTCATATTTTTATCCTCTAGCCTCTGATCACCTTAACACATTATTTTCATCATAAGATTCCCTAGAAACACCAGGAGCTGAATCACAAGATTAGACCATATTTCTAAACCTGGAGATAAAATTCTTCATTTCACCACATGCTGCTTATTTTCCTCTACCCCAGGAACAATATATGATGGAAGGATCCCTTGACTGGTTACCTGTGAAATTCAGCTTCCTGTCTCCAGTGAAGCTTGTATCGTTCCTATCCCAGAAAAGGCATATGACTTTTTCATGTTTAAAGATGTCCTCTGGTCGAAAAATCATGACTTTTTTTTTTTTTAATTTCTACACCCTTGGTACCACCTATCCTCACAATCTAAAATGTATTAACTATGCTTCGCCTCAAGGATTATGACAGCCACTTAAACTCATTCTTAGGATAAAAGCGCATATTTGACAACTGATTACTAAGCTCTGCACTACTCAGTTTACATTGATATATATTCACATTCATTAAGCCATTGAAAGTTGTGGTCAAGTATAAAAGTCACATGGTGGGTAAAAGATATACTATATTCATCTAAGGCATTATTACTAGTCTGGGAAGGAAATTCGTGTCATCTGCTTATATCCAATATTGGAAGTAGGTTTCCACGCATTACTTTGTTGTTTCAAAAATTTAATGCTTCACTGCTACTGAGAGCTTTTTGGGTTTGTCACTCCCTAGGCTTTCTATCTGTGTGGTTACTAAGGCATTTATATTAGCAGTCTTCCAATCTAGGGTATAGTAGGATTACAAGGGGATCTTTAAAAAAATATTGAGCTCTTTGCTCTACACTAGTTCAGTTCAGTACGAAACTCTGAAGCATGCACATACCTTGAATATTGCTGTTTAAAAAAAAAAACAACAGGAAAAAAACAAAAAAACCTTTAAGGTGTTTCTAATGTAGAATCAGAATTCAGAGAGGCTGAGTTCAACATTTAAGCAGGAAGCAAAGGCTATGGACAGAATTGTTATGGGAAATTTATTTGTGTATGAGCTTTAATTATCTATACTCTTGGATTACTAGGAGAGGAAATATTTCTTATTGCCCATTATTCCAAATGAAAATATAAAACTTGTTCAAAAGCACTTGGAATAGTGATGGAAAGCTGAAATATATGTCAAGTCAGATTCCTCAAAATATTAGATATTAATGAATTTGGGGCACATTTCAAGTGGCCTGCCAACTTTCAAATTCTCTGTAATTAGTATCCAAAATATACTTGAAACCAGCTTAATTTACTCTTTTATCTTCTCTTTGCTGTAAGTATAGATGAAAGTAGAATGCAATGTAATTGTGTTATTTCACAAGTAAAACAAATCATCTACCATAGAGAAGTAATCAAGATATTTAAATTTGTCATGGTTCATTGAACACCTGTCTTTTTTATTTTTATACCTTACTATATTCCCCTAATAACTCTAGTTTCAAGAAAATCACCAACACAGCAAAATAAATATTTCTGTAGGAAAACAGCATTTAACTAAAGCATCTAATCAACACATAAGCTCAGCTTAGGATAATGGGAGTTTCTAGTGAACACTCACATTTAAGAGGCACTGGCTATAATCCTTTTATTTTTTTTAAATTTAAAAAGATTTATTTTAGGGAAATCCAGGACAGCTCAGTGGGTTAAGTGCTTGCTTCTCATGCAGGAGGCCCCCCAGTTTGGTTCTTGGCCCCTGGTTTGGTCCCTGGCTTGAAGGGGCATGCCTCCCATGTGGGAGGCCCCCAGCCTGGTTCCTGCCCTGTGCAGCCCCTGCCCACCTGTGTGTAATGAAACCATGTCAAAAAACTGATGATGTACAACTATGGAGACTACTCTGGGCCCTCCCCCTTCTGTCTGTCTCTGTCCAAAAATAATATAATAAATCTTTTAAAAAATGGAAGAAAGGAAGAGAGAGAGAGAAGGATGAAAAGGGAGGAATTTGTAAGGAAGAAAGGAAGGAAAAGAGAGAAAAAAGAAGATAGAAAATAACCTAAAACACAGTACATAGTCTTAATATTTGAGATGAAATGGGAAAACTGAGGAATATAGGATCAAATTTATGAACCTAAGAGTGGACTGAGTTGAAAATTCACTAAATGTTAGCTATTATCATTCTATTAAGATTATGCTTAATGGTAATTATTATTATTAGTACTGTAGATGCACAAATAGTGTATGGGAAAGTACTGTTTGTTAGTTTGTTTGTTTTTCCAGAAGGAAAAGAAGAGAACAATATATTGAAAAATAATGTGGCTTTAAAGCCACATTATTTAAAGCCATATTTTGACTCTCTCAGAAGCAAGTGCACAAAGTAACAAAGAAAATAGCACATAATCTAGCCCTCTCTTGTGCTGAAGTTTTAAGCTATGAAGTCCCTCAAAGAGACAAACTATTCTACACATTCACTAAAGCTGATAAAATTTGTGTCTGCTAGTAGCAAAAGAGAGAAAAATGTAAGTGTGAAAAAGTAGCATACGAATTGATACCTACACATACATACACAAGTATTAAAGGCATGCAATTTAAAAGAAATCAAATCTTTTTTATGGAAATTCGAAATCCAAAAATAAAAATTAAACTATTATAATTAGCAATTGGGTGGTTGCTTAAAAAAATGAGAATATTTCAAATTATAAACCTGACTAGTTAGAGTTTGAACAGATGCAATTGATTTGATGGTATTCTACTTCTTTCCTTTAGGACACACACAAACACACACACACACACGTATATTCCAAAATTCTTAGGATTGAAACCCAAAGACAAATGGGTAAATCCAATGGGGCATGATGTAACCCAAGGAAAGTATGCCTAAAATACACAGTGTTAGTGCCAGATATTTAAGGAAGCAAATAAAACAAACATTTTAAAATATAGGACATTTTCTATAGCCACAAAAGAGCTGAACAAACATCTCCAGGTATAAAATAAAGAACAATAAAAATTATTTGTTTTGCAAACATGTCTGTAGTCATGATTTTATAACCAAAGAAAAAAATGATAAAGGATAAAAATAAAATCTCAATATACATTTTGATTCTTTGGATGCAAAGAGAGTTTAGATGTTTAATGAGCATTAATTACTCAATTAAAATATGGAAAATAAAGATTTTCAACTCCAGGCAAGGAGTCTACCTAACTCTACACCGAATTTCCCATTTTGTGACACACTAAGAAGACATAAAATTAAAATGATTGGGGATGTCCAACTGATGATATGTAGTGAGCATCCGAAGAACTACAAAGAAAGTAATGGAGAGTCTAAACTACTAGTGGCATGTTTACAGAGATTGTGATTTATTTCAAAGACCTTGTGTCTCATTAAAAACTTTTTTTTTTTTGCCTTTTCTATGTCCCCAATTTCAACAATTATCATCTTCATCCAGGTGAGGTTACCTGCTTATGACTCCTGATTTTTTTTTTTCCATTGCTTGATGTTTAACACAGAAATATTTTACTCTGATCTGTACCCTAAGCATGGCAAACCCAGTCATCATGATTCAGCAAGCACATTCCAGGTATCTTGTCTTAAATGCTTTCCAAAATGTTACTTATTAATACAAAAGAAATTTACTAATGTGTGGTATATTATGCTGTATTTTGCTTTGCCAACATGAGTGGAGAGCTTATAAATAATGTTATGAAAAAATAAATTGGAAATCATTGACATTTACTTTTCAATTTAATATAATTTCTCTTGGAACATGTACAAAAACTTTCGAAGCTTTCAGATCCTTGTAGTAGGAATACATGTGACACAAGCAAATGTTAAAGAGGACCTGTTGAGTTGAAAGAAGAGATGGATTACATCACTTCTTATCTGTGTCATTCACAGCAACATGCTTACCTATAATCAGATCCCTACAGGTTTTATTCATTCCATATTGGAGCTTTCACTACTTTCTTTTTTTTCATCTTTCAGATGCTTCTTTTATTGCTGTTCCTTTTTTTTTTGTTAATTTATTGGGGTGACATTAATTGGTATCAATTACACTGTTTCCAGGAAAACCGAAGTGTAGTACTTTCTTTGATATTATCCTCTATATTCTACTCATAAATTTAAAAGCCCGCATACCTTTCATTCATCATCATTGTTATCTAACTATTAATATATCACACAACTGCAGCTGTACTCTTTTGCTCAGAACTATTATGGCATCAATGAATAAGTTATTTAATAGATTATAACCTAATTTCATTCCTATAATGGACCCTGTATTTTGAATTTTATGTGTCATTGTTCTTTCATTGAATGCAAATTTTACAACTTCATTGCATATCAAGGGATGAAAGAACCTCCTAAAGCGAATTGATTAGCCACTTGTGAAACTTATCAAAAGTATTTGTTTCCTGTTCTTTCAAACAATTGTAAGTTATAAAGCGGTGTGATCTCAGCAGTTGCTCAGATAACATGGTTTTGTTTAACATCATTTTGTTATAACATTGATGAGATGCTATATGGTGAAATTAACTTTCATTTGTATCAAGTAGCCTTTGATAAAATTAGTTTTATTATAGGTTGTTTCACTTAAAGTTGTGGATCCTATCAAGGGCTTTAAGATGTTGCATAGAGATTATGACTCCATGGTTCCTTAGAAAAATGCCACTTATCTCCCACTAATAATGGGCCACTCGTAATATACATCAGAAAGTTCAGAGGTAATTATGTTTTAAAATCTAAGTCATTTTTCTGTCATTTCTTCAAGCTTAACTAGATTGGGACTTATAACTTTACCAATTTCCTATTTCATCCTCATAAATTAATTATTCTAATATAAAGATTGGTCCATCTATTTTTTTTTCTTTTTCATGGTTACCTTTTTGCCTAAAATCTAAATTTCTTAAAATAGCAACTTCCATGTCCTTTGTCTTCTCCTAGTTAAAATCAATCACCACTACTTTCACGTTTATTTTTACTTCTTCAAAACAATTTATCATCGCCTCCTTTTCTGCCCTGCCAATGAACTTCCTCTCTCCATAGTAATGCAGTCTTTTTTTTTTCATTTCTCACTGCACCCTCACAAATGAAATCATTTCCTAAAATTGTTCTTGCTAAAGCTGCCGCTAATTAACCAATTGCTAAATTGAGTGAATACTTTAAAATTTCTTGGATTATTGGATTTGTGCCCTTCCCAAAACTCTATTAGTCTGGTTATCATAAATCTTCTTCTCTTGGTTCTGTTAATTTTTTTCATTGTCTTTTTTTTCATCTGCTTCTTGAAACCTCAGGAACTTAACTCACCACAGTTCCTCTGTTTCAAAGGCTGTTTCCTCCTCTCTTTGCCTCTACCCTCCTTTACTTTGTAGCAATTAATTGTCATCTGCCCTTAAAAACTACCACTTTAAAGAAATCTCCCAGACTAGGACAAGTCCTGTTTTTCATTCCCAGTTGTTTGATCCTGCAAGTTTACCTATAGCACTTCTCACAACTGCAATTAAATAGTTATCTTGTTGTCTGTTTTCCCTTTTTAGTGTAGGGCTCACCTTTCAAGGGATAACACCAGAGTCTAGTGAAGGGCCTGGTGTGTAGTAGACTCAATGAGTATTTCTTTAATAGACTTTAAATTACAGTAACGGTTTTCTCTTCTTCTCCACACCCTTCAAATGCTATTTCTCAACGTCCTATTCTTTACCCACTGGATTTCTTGTATTGTATACCCAGCAGTCCCATCCACTTTCTCAGTTTTCACTACAAGTTTTATATTGACGATGGCAAGATCAAGATTGCTGGTCGAGAAAACAAAATGGGGAAGACCACCAGGCAACCAATCAGCTAAAAAAGTGAAATAATGTCCACATTTCTTCATACAAATCCCTTAGTCTTTGAGTAACTCTGTTACTCCTGTAGCCTTGAATTTCCCAGCTTGCAGGTTGAAAGTCTTGCAATAAACTAATCTTTCTCATTTGTTTCATTCCAAGTGCAAAGTTGGTCTTTGATACTATCAAACTCCATACATCTAAAAGTTAGTGAACACATAACCTTCTTCCCAAGACCTCACCCAGAACAGCATATGCTCCCTCAGCTGTCAACTAGAAATATTATCTTTTAACCCTCACTCATCCCCATATTTTCATAATTTAAGAAATCAAAGAATATCGACTCCCTCTTCTCTTTCTAACATTCAATGGGACACCAAGTCCAGCTACTTCAGCTTGATTGGTTTTTCAGTTGGACTTTTCAAGACATCCCACCTATAATTTCCATTAATCATCTCTCCCCTATAATGGTGAAACACCCTCCAAAATGGGCTTTTCTGTGTCCTGGGCTTCTTAACCTTAAATTTGTCTTTTGCCATGCCAGTGACCAAATCTGAGGATGCCACTTAGAAGATGTGAATACTTCATTAGCATCTATAAGCTAAATAGGGTCAACATGCTCTATAAGGTCTTTGATCATTGCCTTAGCTTTGTGTTCAGCAATCTCCAAATTTCGTATTTTGTTCTAGCAACATTAAACCATTTGCAGTTAGTTCTATCTTACATTTCATAATGTTGCTTGTTCCCTGACTTTGTTGTATGTTGTACTGGAGAAGCTGATGTATCCGCTTCTTCCTCCTGGCTGATGCCTGTTCTTCCATCAGGGCTCAACCCAAGCCCATCAGGGCTAAACCCAAACCTATCAGGGCTCAAGCATCACTTCACATAAGAAGCAAACTTGACTTTTTCCTCCCTCAACCACACAGCCCAAGTTTTGCCCCTCTCTGATTGCATAACATAAACTGCCTCTTCCATTCAATGTATCATATTGTCTTTGCAACACTGTAATACAATACTTACTGGAAGCAATGCTTATCCTTATTTTTTTGTATTCCTGAAACTTTACTCATTGTTGCCATATGGCAAGCACTCAGTGGCTGTTTCATGAATAAATAAATGGATGTATTTAGGAATGAAAACCCATTGAATGTTGTCAAAGATAGAAAACTAACCGCTCACGCCAAATTAAAACATCTACAACTAGTGTTCCATTCCCACATCTGTCCCTTGGGCCTTTTTGTGGAAAAGTAACTTTTGCAAAGTATTTCAATGCAGGTTCACATTAACCAATTACTTCTTATGTATCCATCTATTTTGCTGATATCTTCACTTTGCTTGCATTCATTATTTACCAAAGGTAACATTTTTACTGAGTATGGAAAACAGTGAACAAGAATTGAAATATAGCAGCTTAACTTTGTCAGGACTTGGTGAGGATAACTGAATATTTTTTATTGAAAATTATACATTTGAGTCTCTAATTCCTACAAGTTAAGTTTCTAGTTTTGGGGAGTATGTCTTATCTTCTTTTTCTTGCTTATAGCTACTTGATAAGTAAACTAGTGTTACCTAACACCTACTCCTTAAATAATTTAGACAGCTTTAAATAGTATGCTGATGCTAAGAGAGATAAATGGGATGATTAATTGAATTTATATAATCAATTTACAAAATGGGATGGTAAAGAACTACTGAAGTTGGGTAAAGATAATTATCTTTTTATGGAAAGGAACTAAAATAATAATTCTTTAGCTACTGCATCATGCATAAAAATATTTGTCAATAACATTTGATTGGAATATAAAAGTGAATCATAAATGCAACCTCAAAAACAAAATACCTAAAACTGATTATGATTAAAATAACGTTCACTGATTTTTTTACATCTTGGAATGCTAGCTGATCCATGGTTTCCATCTGAAGTTCTCCTGCAAAATTCAATTTAAGTCAATATTTCAAACATTGCCATATTAACCAATCCAGTGCCTTAAAGGTGTTGGCCTACCAGTTTCATGAATAAATTTAAAGGAACAAATAAGACTAACATCATTTACCAAAATTTGTCCCCAAAGTAGACTGTTTTGCATGAGAACATGACCTAATAGAACAAGAGATAAAATATTCTGAGGACAATTGAAATTCTAAATAGCAAATGCCATCGCTAACTAAAAATGCCTATTATCTTTTTGTATCCATTGGTTTTCTTTCTAACTTTTTTTCTGCAGTAGAAAGAGGGGACTCTCAATTTCTTCGTACCTAAGGCTGAGATAATACCTACTTCATAGGGCTTTGTAAGCACTAGAGATGATGAGTATACTGCTTTGTTGACATCCTCAGACTACCACTCCTTGAGGGTAAGCTGTGCTATCTGTACTTCTGTTGCACTCTACTGGGGGCCATTGAGAAATCATGTGAAGGAACTTGATATCACCAGCATTTGCTCAGGTTAGGACTTTGCCAAACCTAGAAACAGGTGTTCTGGCCCCTTCTTACTTGTGGCCAATGTTACCTGGAACTGCTATTAACAATGAGATAAGGGGAAGCCGGGATGGTTCAGTGGGTTAAGTACTCATTTTTCAGCCCTGGGGTCCGAGAATAGACTCCTGGTCCCAGCCTGTGTGGACCCAAATGCTGAACTAGAGTGTGCTCCCCATGTGGGAGGCCTGAGGTCCAGCTCCCAGCTTGCAGGGGCATGCCTCCCATGTGGAAGGCCCCGGGCCTGGTTCCTGCCCTGCATGGCCCCCACCCACCTGTGTGGAATGAGACCATGTCAAAAGAAAACTGATGACGTACAACTATGAAGACTGTTCTGGGCCCTCCCCTTTCTCTCTGTCTCTCTCTGTTAAAAACAATAAAATAAATCTTAAAAAAAAAAGAGAGAGAGAGAGAGAGATAAGCACATGAATATGAATTATCAAATCAAGGTGACAACTACCAGAAGATCTGTAAAAAGGTGACCAACCATCCTGGTTTGCCCTGAAGTAAATGGGTTCTGGCGTTTGGGACATTCAGTGCTAAAACCAGAAAAATTTGGGCAAACCAAGGTGAATCGGTCACTCTATCACATGGGGCATGACTTTGTTTTGTTCACCATTGTACATCCAACACCTTGAACGGTGTCTGGAATTAAGTAAGTGCCTCAGCTCATATCCATTGTATGAATGAGTCCATTTGAACATAAAAATAATCTAACCATTTTTTGTAATGTTGCTGCTCACTATTTTTTTCTTTTTCAGTATTTTCCTTCCTTTATTCTATGTTTATGGCTTCAGATTTAACAACTCTACATACAAATAAACTTTCCAAGGGAAATGAGATGCACTAATTAAAATATATCATTCTTTGAAGGCTCAACAAATGAGAAAACAGGTGACAGCACTTTGCAAGCAATAAGGTGCCCAGTTTTTATTTCTTAATTATCTTGTGAATACCTAATGGTATCTCACTCATTTCCATGTGCCCAGTTTCTTTCTGACATAAATCTGTGGACTTTTATTCTCATTACTAAAATAGCTCTCAAATGACTATTATGAATCTCCAGATTTACTATAAAATGAGTTTTATATAAGTTTAACGATAATGTCAATAAATTAAAACCATATCGGCTAATAAATGAAATTTACCATTATCACATTAGCATAGCTTCCTGATGAATAATCAATAGATTTTGACATTTGTCATTGATAAGAAGTATGGTAACAAGTTTGTGTTCATAAAATCATATAAATCATAAAATTCTGTATATGATGTAATATAAATTATATATGATCTATGTATATATCTTCTGTGACTTTCAAAGCATTTTCCAACAGTATTAAATTCCTTATTTTTAAATTTACCTAGGAGGTAGAGGTTATATTAATCATAATAAAATATTAGATCTTTTAATTGGAGTTCAAAAGTAGAAATAAAAGTAAGCATCACTCCTATAATGCTTAGGAAATAATTTACTCCCCTATACGTGTTGCCCCCAATATTGTCAGGTTTAAACTCCAGATGGCACAACTAAATGTTGTAGAGTAGTGACAGATTTTGATTTTATATTTCCTCTGAAAAACTTAAAAACGTCCTCAGAAATAAAATCAAAGGCTAAAAATATACATAGGTTTAGGATATGTACTGAGAAACCAAAATGCAATTGATCACATAAAAGCTAGCATTAATTTTTTAGCTGACTTGTTTGCAAGACCCTTGAAAACAGGTTAGGTAAGATTACATAGCTACATGACATTTTTATAGTCAGAATTAACTAAAGTTCATTCTTTAACAGTCTAATTATGTTGAGAAATAGCTTTATATAAGCATGGGTTATTCTACTTGAGCACTGCTGGGAAGAGGAACATTTTTACTTCTCTCTCTCATTTTGTAAAACTTCATTTTTAATGGAACCATCTATGGGACCTGAAAGTCTGTTTCGCTATTTTATTTTTGAGGCATTTTACAAGTTTTGTTAAGGTTAATTTTTTGGGTTAATGATTCCATTAATACAGAAACCCATGTTTCTCTTAGTATTACAAATTATTTTATTTAAAAGTTTATAGTACCTACCATAGAAAAGTATGTATCACAAAATATATCATAACTACTCCTGTGTGTGTTTCAATATATTTAGTTGGATTGAAGTTTCTTTTATTTCTCTAAGGGAACTGTTCACTTTACAAGACTAACAACTAAGCTTAAATAGCAATTTTTGAGTTCCACTTTATTTTTAACTCTCTTAATGTAGAACTAAGGGCTAAAAAGAAAGGAGATTTCTAATTGTCACTTAAAAGCCGTACTGATATGCAGGCATAATAAATGCTAGGGATTCCCACAAAGCTTTCCATGATGATATTCTGGGACTCAGCTAGGTGGATTTCTGCCAAGTTATCAAATTTAGAGCACATAAATCAGAGAGGGTTCTACTACCACCACGGAGACCGGCCCCTTTAAACAATGTTGAACCTTCTCTTTTGTCCGGGTAAAAAGCCATATACTCACTACTTCTGCCAACCAGATAAAGACAGATTGATGCCACTTGGATAAGTTCAAGTTCAGCCATTCAGCATCAAATCGATAATTAAGTGCAGCATAAATAACCTGGAAAATGAAATTAAATTACTGCACCATTAAAAAGTAGGTTTTCTGGCCTGGAGATTTGTAGGTCCTTGCTTTTTGTTTTGCACAGGATATATATGACTATCCCTATATACTATGCATAATAAAATTTACCAAACAAATTTTTTTTTTCCTTCAGTATCATGTGCTCTCATGAAAATATTTGTTTCATTTATTCCCTGTCTTGCAGCAACGTCCCTTCCTCTTTTTTCTTCTTTTGATTCACCTGGGCAAAAGCAAAATGAACAGTGGTTTCACTTACTGCTGCTAAACACTTGTCATAAAATTTAATTATGTAATTTTATACATAACTTATATAGATTTCTCAAATAATGTTACAAAGGTTGAAATCAGAAATTTTGTTGACAGCATTTGAAGAAACAAAACGACATGAAATGGTGTGTATAGAAAAAAACGCTTCATTCATCATCTAAATTTGAATATTAATTGGCAGTGCACTATCAGTAGTAATTCTAGATTACTCTGTTCTCTCATAGAGCCAGATGTATCTTATTCAGTATCCTGATGGAGCATGGAAAGACAAACATGTTACCGTGGGATTCTAATACAGAATTTTTAGGAATTCATATTTCTTCTTATGAAAGTAGAATAAGTAAAAGAAAGATACCTTCTTTTTTTAAGGGAACCTTTCAGACTCACTGGTATCGGAAGTAACGTTTATATGGAAAGCACATTCTAATATAATAGTGTGTATAGAGTTAGAGGGAGATGTTTTTAGAAGAGCTGACTCTGTGCTAGTGTATTATATGACAAACAGCAAATGGCTTCCGAGAAGGGTATGACTCCTTACTCACATTATATCTGTGATATTTAATGATATCACTGCTTTCAAATCTGTATAAAAACCAGTAAGCTGAAGCACCAAACAATTTAACATATCATTTAAAAAATTATATTATTGCAGAGCACCCATTGTATTCAAAAGCACTCATGTGACTCTTCCACTTATCTAAGGGTCTTGAAGATTATCCCAAAATGGTAGAAGATGCAGATCTTTTTATTCTGTTTTCTCACCATGACCAACATTTACCTGGATAATGTTAAATATACTGGGGCACTCCCCTTGATATTTTTTCACAATTCAGTAAATCCTGTTCCAAAAATGCCTTCTTCCTTTTCTTTCTCCCATGCAAATACACATTCCATTGTCAAGTTATTTTCTAGTAGACCTATACCCAGAATTTCATAGTATGCAGGTCTCATATATCCTTATTTTCAACTCTGATTATGAGCCCTATGAGCAATCACAGATTAGCAACGTTTTCTTCCTCAAAAATAACAAAAACAAACAAACAAAAAAACATTGATCAATGTTTTAGGATCAAATGACCTATTTCAACCTTTGAAAAAAAAGATGGTATTCGATTCTAGTATATTTAGAACATGAAGGGAAATGATTAAGCTGTATAAGGGTGTATGTTGTGAGCTATGCCAAATCTTTCTAATACTTTTTTTTTGTTTTTAAAAGATTTATTTTTATTGTTTTTGACAGAGAGAGAGAGAGAGAGAGAGAGAGAGAGAGAGAGAGAGAGAGAGAAGGGGGAGGGCCCAGAGCAGACTCCACAGTTGCACATCATCGGTTTTTCCACATAGTTTCATTCCACAGGTGGGTGTGGGGCTGCACAGGGCAGGAGCTAGGCTGGGGTCTCACCCTGGTGAGAACTGAACTGGGGGCACTCCCCAGCTCAGCACATGGGTCCGCACGGCCGGGGCCGGGATTCGATCCTCGATCCCCTGGGCTACAAAGCGAGTGCTCAACCCACTGAGCCATCCTGGCTTCCCCTCTTTCCAATATTTTGTCAATGCCAATATTTGAATATATTCAAAAGAATTTAGAAGATCAAGGTCATAGCTAGGTATAAGAGGTATAAAGAGTAAGACTCCTAAACAGAAAAAGAACAACAAACAAACAAACAAACATGTTTGGAATGCTTTCTATAGCATCTGTGATGTATCCCAAAGCAAACTACATATCTTTAGTAGAAAAAATATATATACTAAAATTATCATTAGGTTACCTTAATTTGTTTAATTATAAATATCGTATTTTAAGTGACTATGTAGTTAAGAATACTGCTACTTAGATGCCTTCAGGTAGAATAAAAATAGCGATTAATAATGAATTATGTTTTGCTATCAGGATATACCAGATGTTTAACCGGTCATATCATGGTGTGTGACAGTCTCTACACATAGGTGCAGCTATTGTAATGAGGGAGCAAAAGCCAAGTACAGTATAGAAAATACACACTGTGAACCATAAACATCTTGAAATTGTTTTAGTGTCCTTTCAATTATACATTTGTAGCATTTCACCCTTCAATCCCAATAAACCTGCAATAAAGACCTTTGTCCAAAGCATTTCTAAATTTACTGTGAAAGTCAAGTTTGGCTTAACCAATCTTTTTGCCATATGTGTATTTTTCTAAAATGTATTCATTAGGGCAATTATAATCACCTGTGGGACTGAATTATATGCTTCAGTTTCTTAGCTAACTTATTTAGTTCAAGTTCACCTTTCATTCTATTTAGTAGAATTTACCTAACTGTTCAGCCAGCCCTCATAGTCAAGGGGAATTATGTGGAAGGTCTAACTCCAAAAGAATTATAAACTCTAGATGAAAGGTTTAGAGTTAGCATAGATAGAGTTCAGTAAGCATAAACCAAGTAGAGAAGTTAGGATGATTTTCTCTCTTGATTTATACCATTCTTTGTAACACCATGTGTTTGAAATTCCTTGGTGGGTTTTTTGTTTGTTTGTTTGTTTTGTGATTTGTAGCTTGGGAATATATTAAGTACATTCCATACTGAACAGCTTGACACTCAACAGCTGATCTGTGTTTTACCTTTTCTCCAGTCTCGTCCACAGTAAAAGCAAATGTGAATCATGTTCCTAACAAGGAAGGTAAGGAATGAGACAGGGAAACACTGCTGGAGAATCAGAAGCAAGACGCCTGTGTGATCTCATTCATTAGCTATCCCTTCTTTCCTATTCTCTGACCTGCTTTGCAAGTAATGATTGGTTGTTCACACTTGGAGATAACAAACCCTGCTGTGAGGTCCAGTGTGCAGAGTTCAGGGTGAGCACCCAAGCAACTCATCCACTAGGAGCTGACATTTGCTCTAGCTTCACTAATCCTTGTTTCACCAAGGAGGCTGAACATCTCAGGGGTCAGTAATAAGACATGTACATACCTTTTCACTGTACTTCACATAGATAAATACAAGAGTTATACATATACTATATTAAAATATCAGAAGAGTGCCAAGGTGCCAATATCCAGCACTTTACTTTTTTACTGGAAGCCAGTGTATATTCTCATACCTATACGTTCTCCAGTGCCTTCAAGTACTTTTAGTGAATAACCATTGGCTTAGCACTATCTCTTGGTATGCATCCATCCATTCCCAGTAAATTCCTTATTCATACTACATTAAGCTCAGCCAGCTGCATTCGGAAGAAGAGAGCCAGCTCTTCCAGGATGGAAGCTATGATTCAAGGACGTTTCTGAAATGACAGTAACCTGAAATTTTGAAACTCTAGGGTCACAATTTGCATCTTTTCACGAAACAGTAAACTTAGAGCTGGTCCCCAATAATAAACTGGTATTTCTTTCATCATGTATGATACAGATCATGAGAGATTGAAGGACAGGAACCAGGTTTTGTCAATTGTGCACCCACACTAAAATCAGTGTTTAATACATAGTAGGTCTTTAATAATTATTGTTGAATAGAACTAAATTTGCTGACAGTCAGCACCAAAAATGATTTTTCAGCTAGGATAATTTAAAATACCTTCACATTTCAGTGGCCCTGCTTTGTCTAGTCAGAATTTTATGAGACTGTGAATAAATTATATTGAAACTTTCTTCCAAATGGAATTGAATTTACTTCACAAAAATCATTATATTTTAAATTTGAGCATTCTACAAAGGGTGAGCTTAATGAAAGGGAAAAAAATACCACAGCATCCGTGAATATATAGATCAAAACTCAAGACAACTAATGAAATAGGACCCCATGGAGACTGACACTGATTAAGAAGTACTGGAGCATTTTCTTTCATAGGAAATTGAATTACCTTCAAGTTTCTCACATTTGAGCCATACTACAAATGAGTTGTATCCAGGTACAGAAAAACCAACAATATTTTATTTATAATCTTATTTTTAGCTTTTGAACTACAAATTCTGGTTCTAGAGTTGTTTAAAAGATCATGGGTTTTATAGATGCTCATATGTAAATTAATTTGTTGTTTGCTTAGTTTTCTTTTTTTTTCCTTTTCCATTGAATGGTTCTCCTCATAAATACAGAACAGGTCATTACATGAAAAATATAAGATCTTGCAGTTTTTCCTCTTTCTCTCTTAAAAATCTATTTCTAATATTGCATTCCCCATTGGACTACTTCAGTAAGGACGTGAGAGGGAAAATAAAAGAGAGAGAAAGAAAAAAAAAAGAAAAGAAAGACAAAATAGACTGGATCTCACCACTAGAGTTCACCATAAAAATTTCAAAGTGTAACAGAAATCTTACAAAATTTTCTAGACCAGCTCCTTGGGGAATTGAGATCTATGAAAAATATGGCAATTGGGGAAGGCAAGGACGAGATTTGGGGAAATAGTAAATAAGTGCAGCAAAAACAGGTTCTGAGGAATACACATAATTTTGTCTGCTTTAGATCACAATAGAATTTTTAATAAATAAATTTCTTTTCTTTTTTGTTTTTTTTTGTAAAGACACTTTTTTTGAAACAGTAGATTTAGCCCAGTCATTTGTGTCATTTTTTAATAAACTGTCTTTTGTTTTGATTGTTTTCTGTAACTCTGTAAATGTTTTAGATTTGAGTCTCTTGTACATTGTCTTTCGAGTTCATTCGGATCAATAACGGTTCATGCACTGAACTGTGTATTGAATTTATTGTGTTAACTGTTGTTGTGTGGTTGAAGGGAGATTTGTAAGAGTTATAGTGATTTAGGTGCTCATGCTCAATAGCAGGCATGGGCAGGTGGCTTTCCATTGGGGTGTCTCCTGTAATCTCATCATCCACATTAATGATTTCAACAGTCCTTGTTGGGGCGTGATGGTTCTGCCTATGGTGCTGCTTCCTCATCTTGTAGAAAATGACCAGCATCACGGCAGCCATGAGAGTGATGGCCACGAAACAGCCAATGATGATTTTGGTAGTCTTCATGACCTCATCAATTCCTGGGATCCCACTGTTCATGTCAGTCACTGGGATGGTGAATGTTTTTTCTGTTGACCTTGTGCTCTGTGGCGTGAGAGAGGTGGTCACATTGGTGGTTTCCCAGTCAATCACTGGAGTGGGACCCACGTTGTTGTCTGTGGTCCGTGCCTCATCCTGAGAAGGTTCCATAGTCTCTACCGTAACAGTTGAAAAGTAAGTGAAGGGAGTGGTGGTTGCTGCAGTAACATTCAGGGTTGCTGAAGCAGTGGTGTTTCCAACAGAATTGCTCACCATACATGTGTACATGCCTGTATCTTGGACGGTGACATTTGTGAAATTTAATGTGCCATCACTGAGCACAGCTATCCTCACTTTGTATGCCCCATGGGTCATGACTGTTCCATTTGGAGTAATCCAAGATACAGAGGTCAGGGAGGTGGAGGCCCGACATTTCAGCTCAGCTGCCATGCCTTCAGTGACATTGAGGTCTGCTGGAGGCTCCACAATCACAGGAGCATAGCATGTGAAATAATTCTGGTCAAGCTCCCCAATGTACCTCCCTTTCAGATTGGAAGGGGTGTTACAGCGGGCACAGCAAGCTGTGTTGGAAGGAGCCATGTCTTTTATCCACCAGCTGAGCCACAATATGTCACAGTTACAGTTCCAAGGGTTGTGATGTAAGTGTATCCGCTCTAGATGATGCAAGGGTGTAAAGAGGTCATGGGGCAGCAATGTTAGGTTGTTGTGTGCCAGGTTGATCTCCACTAGTGATTGAAGGTTATCGAAGGCATTCCGTTCAATTGCTTGAATCTGAGACTGTATCATCCACAGTTTCTGAAGGTGCATCAACCCTTGGAAAGAGCCAGGCCTGATGGCAGACAAATGATTCCCAGAAAGATCCAGCTCATCGAGTTTTATGAGGGGCGTGAGGTTAGGGATTTCTCGGAGGTTGCACATGGCAAGGTTCAAATACCTCAAGTTGGACAGACCTTCAAAGGCACCTTCTGAGATGTACGAAAGCCTTTTCAATTCCCCCAAGTCTAGCCTGCGCAGAGAAGGGATTCTGTTAAAAGCATAAGACGGAATGCTTTCGATGGGATTGTTTCGCAACCAGAGCTCCTTCAGTTTAGACAAATATACAAAAGCGCCATTGGGGATAGTAGTAAGACGATTGTCAAAGAGTTCCAGAGTGTTGAGGTTCGCCAGACCATTGAAGGCCCCAATTTCAATGGTTCGGATATGATTCCTACTCAACTGTAGGATTTCCAGGTGCCTCAAGTGCTTGAAGCTGTTCACTTTGATGATCTGGATTTGGTTCTCGTGGAGGTTCAGCAGCCGAGTGTTGGTGGAAATGCCATCTGGCACCTCACGTAGGTTCTTCCGGACGCAAATCACCTTGCTGAACTGGTTGCTGCAGGAACAGACAGAAGGGCAGGTTTGAGCCCGCACCAGACCAGCCACCACAAGAAGTTGAAGAGCCAGCAGCACCACAAGCAGGGGGTCAAATAGGGCCCTGTTAAACCTAGGACCTATCATTATCTGCTGTGGATGTAAGGTCATCTTGTTCAACATTCATAATTTATCTGGTGTTGGTCCTTCTGGAGTTCAAACAGTCTGCAATGCAATAAGAGCAAATAAAGAGAGCATTAGATTTCCTCCACATGTCTTTCTGGAACAACGTCAGTCATACAATGCATCAGGTAAAGCCATGATTTCTCAGATTGGGAAAACAACAAATCTCATGTCCCTCATTGAGTGGTATGTCTCATATTTCTAGAGAAAAAAAATGTTTCTGTACCTTAAATTAGCAGCCATTCACAACCCACATCAGATGTGCAATCACAGAGAAATGGAAGAATGAGGTGGAGGGCCTTAACAGAGTGCTAACCAACCACATGTGATCCAAATGCATGAGGGCACAGGAGACGTACCTCGCCATTAGATTCAAGGTCCAGATCAGACTGGAAATGTTTAGAAAATAGAATTTGGGGGGTTATACTCAACAAACTAAAAGATCCCTTGCAAAACTAGCAATAGCTGACATTTCATTTTGGGTTATTCTCTGTGTTAAGCAAACCATCTTACCCAGGAATGACTATATAATATGTGGAGCCCAGTGTAAAATGAAGATGTGGAATGTCTTGCTAATTATTAAGAATTTCAAATCAGTAACAACACAGCATTATAGCAAGTGTGGGCCCTTCTGGGAATGGAGTCTTGCAATTGTTGCACAAGTTGCTTGCCCTGATCCTTCTGAATCCTTATAGCACTACTCTGAGGCAGGACCTCTTAGATGCTCCATTTTCTAGAGGAAGAAATGTATCACAGGAGAAGGAACGTGCATGAATTCATATGGTACAGAACAAGGGCTCAGATGTTCATCTATCTGGTCCAAAACATATGTCTCAAATACTTCATGAACAGGTTGCAGAGAGAATGAGGGCAAAATAAACATGTTTTTGGGGGGTGGAGTGGGGGATAATTAAGGGCCTCATTAAAATAATTAATTTCCTCTATATGTAATAAAACAGTCAGCCATGTCCATGTCCAGTGGCCAAGAGAGAAGGCTCTGGTGTGAGAGCTCCTGATTCCTATGCCTGCCTGAACCTCCATGACCTTACGATTGAGAACATTACTTCATTTTCCTCATCTGTAAAAGGAAAACTGTGTTATCTACTCCAAAGGTTTTTGTTAGGGCTGTCACTTAACAAACATAAAGTTACTAGCTCATAATGAGCAATAATAGTAAATACAGAGGGTGCCAAATATATATACATTTTAAGAAAGAAAACCACTATATCAAAATTATATAATACTCACTATATACCGATATAAAAAAGATGAGTGCAAGTCATGTCTGACTTATGCAATTACAAGAGGTACTCAAAGTGGTCACCCTCAGCTTCCAGACACTTCTGATTATGGTGAACTACTGCTTGAGCAACGTTGACCAAAGGGTCCACTTGTATCGCTGCACATGACATTTCAGTTTACCATGCATCTCAAACTTGTCATGAGTATGTGTAATTGCTAGACGTGTTGGAGGTTCTGTTGCATACTCATGCCTCCATTGTCCTTGTACTTCCACAATGTTCTCGAATTTCAAATACCACTTCAAAATGATCTTGTACTCCTTGACTGTCTTGCCTCACATGGTGATGCTAGCATTCATTTGATTAACACCATATTTTGAGTGGACATCATACTACAAATTGCTATCATAATCCAATTCAACTTCAAAAAGTAATGCATCTCTTAAATTGTATATATATATACATATATAAAATTTATTTGGGCACCCCTGGTAGTAAATATGATGCATGTTAAAAATAAAATTATGGGGGAAGCTGGGATGGCTCAGTGGGTTAAGTGCTCACTTTGCAGCCCTGGAGCCCAAGGATCGAATCCTGGCCCCAGCCCAGGCAGACCCATATGCTGAACTGGGGTGTGCCCCCAGTTCAGTTCTTGCCAGGACCTATGTGGGAGGCTCCTGGCCCAGTTCCTGCCCTGCGTAGCCCCGTGCCCACCTGTGGAGTGAAACTAGATGGAAAATTAATGCTGTCAACTATGGAGACTGCTCTGGACCCTCACTCTTCTCTCTGTCTCTGTCTGTCTGTCTCTGTCCCTCTCTGTCAAAAACAAACAAACAAACAAAATAAATAAATAAATAAACAAACAAATAAATAAATAAATAAAATGATGGAACGCTCAGTTTCTTTCTCTCATATATAATATGATTTATAATAATATCTAGTATTCAAATAATTATTTAAATAATTATTCAAAAGTCATTCAAATAATTCTTGTGGTAAGGATTAACTGGCATGATCCAAAACATGCTACCACTAAAACATATGCAAACATGAAACATTGCTATTAACTGTAGAGTACACATGTTTCTCCTTTTTCAATCACCAGGCTGTTTTATTTTCGATTTCTTGCTCACTTCAAGGTTTTTTTTACTGTTGCAATTAATAAGATTTCCCATAAATCATTCATAAGTAACAATTTATGAATTATAACTGGTTCAAAGCTGATTTATAACCTACAGCAAAGAATGCCTGATACATGCACTGAATCGAATAAACTACTATCAACAAAAGGGTTTCTATTTTAAAATCGAAATTATGTTACTTTACATCAAAAGCTACGTTTCAACATCTCTTTCATAAGATGTTTTTTATCACATCAAAAGAAAATCAATTTAAAGGTATGCACTGTCTATTACGATGTCATCTGATAGCATTTATGTACAAATAGATTTGTGTGGTTTTTGAATTAAACTATAATACTTTTAGCCTCATCGCAGAGGATATCTTGACTTTGTCAACAGACCTTTCTTTTTTCTCTACCCATGCTCCAGTGCACTGAGAGACACAAAGGAACTGAGTACAGCAGAGTATTATAGCTAATGAGGATCATTTTTTTTAGCACAGAATCATTGTTAAGTTAGTGTAAAGTGTGTATAGAAATTGAAACTAGTTTGGAAGTGAGGTGGGAGAAAAATAAATTTAAAAACAACCATCCAACCCTCCCACTGCACCTCAGCATAGAGACACACTCACACTCATAGTTAAGAGCAGCAAACCTCCCTAAACACTGAGAAACAAAACCATTTATCCCACATTCAACCTGGACACTGAGACCTCCAAACCACACCTCACCACTGACATCAACATGACTTTGCCCTTTCACTTTCTTCATTAGCATCTCTATCCTTTTCTGGAACTCTCCTGCCAAAACAAATATTTGTTTCATTGTCCTAGGAATTTACCCAAAGATCAATCAACTCTTTCATGGAAAGCCTTAGTGAACCTTGGGGCTCTAAGATTCTTTGGATCTGTCACCTCAACGTGCTGTTTTCACTAATCCTGGATTGTTGTATCATAAATCTTTGCAATCCTAATCAAGTTCCCACACTGAAAAGGCACCCTAAAAATCAAACTTCCAATTCTCAGTAAATTCTAGCCTAATCTTCATGGCTTCTCTCATAAACACCCCCAAACCTTTGTAAGGTGGTATTCTTCCTGACCATAGTGAGCAATAAACTCAGAAGTGTTTTATCAACAGGTTGTGTTGGGAATATTTTGGGAGACATCTTTTAACAATACTAAGCTGGGTTATTCATTTAAAATGTGCCTGAACCTCTATCAAACTCTCAATATTCTCCTCTCCACATTTGTTGCCTAATCAACATCCTACTTCCTTACTCTACCTCAAGAAACCTATATTTAGAAAAATTCCTTTGCATTCTTAAAATATCACAAATCCATATCATCTGCTTTGGGAGAGGCTGACCCAGCACTGATGGGTGAATGGAATTTGGTTTAGGCTAGGACTAGGCAAACTTTTCTGTCAAGAGCCAGCTATTTTATAACTTTCACAGGTCTCAAAGTATTCATAAAATGTTTCTTTTTCAACTGTTCAAAAATTCAAAGGCATTCTCAGCTCACAGGGCACACAAGCACAGGTGGTGGGCTGGCTAGTGGAGTATGTTTTGCTGAGCTCTAGTGTAAACAAATGTCAGCTGTACTATGCCTATTGCCAGTGACTCAGTAGGTCCAGACAGGTGGCACAATTTGACCAATGAGATGGGAGGAAAAGTCAGCTGAGAAACCAGAAATTTTCTTTTTTTTCTCCTCAAAAGAAGAAGAAAAGCGGGGGAAAGAAGTAGTTTTTTATTACGTTTCTGGATATTCTTGTGAATATGAGACGCTTAGAGTTGCTGCAGCAATCTGTGGCCACGAGAGGAGGCAGTGGGAGCACAGAGTAGATGTGCCAAGGACAGAACAATGGAAATAGGGAGAGAATTTGCATTTGTTGGTGTTGTGATAAGCAGATGATTAACTAATGAATCCTAAAACTATATTTCCTCTGTATTTTCTTTTTTTTTAATTGTTAAACTTATTGGGGGGGGCATTGATTGATATTAATTACATTGTTTCCAGGTGTTCAATTTTCAATTACATTGTCTATACATCGAATTATGTGCTCACCACCCAGAATCAGCTTTCTTTCCATCACCATATATTTAATTCCCCCTTCCTACTCAAGCCCCAGCTCTTTGTATTTTCTTATTACGTAAAATACTCAATTCCTAACCGTATAAAGTCAGTTATCTTTTTTTTTTGGTTACTGACAGTCAAACCTATCCTGACACTTTCACATTCATTCTCTTCTCTCCCTCTTTCTCCCTCTCCGTGTCTCTTTTTCTCTTGCTATCTTTCTCTTTCCCTGACCAGTGGCAAAGCAAAGGTAAATAAGACAGTAGAAAAACTGATTATTATTTTACCATTATAAATCTAAAAGCTACCAATGGAAAAAAAGTAAGCTGAAGCCACGTGGTTTACTTCTAAAAAAAGGAGGTAAGGCTGATCCCCATTGTGTGAAGACGGCATTCTGCTGTAGTGATTCCCCTTTAAATTTTAAAGAATGCTAGAATATGCAGGGAAAGAGAACACAAATTAAATACCACTTCTTCAAATCAAATTTATCATACAAATATTCCCCAGTATAGTTTTTTTTTTCTCATTTGCAAAACAACTTTGCAAATATGTTGCACTTTCTCCACCCCTTATACAGGAGTAGGAGGTTCTGTAGATTTTCAGAGAAATGAACATTTTTGTAAGTATGACCAGGGCTGATGCTTGAGGCAAATGTAATAGAAATGATACAACATTTAAATGGCTGTAACCTAGGAACTCAATCTGTCAAGTCAAAAGGAGGATCTTTGGATAAATACACTGACCCTGCAATGTTTCTAGAAGATGTTGGCATTTTAAGAAATTGAGATTTTGGAAAAAAACAAACAAAACATCTGGGTTTGCATTTTCAAAATTTTTTAGAAGATTTATGTGGCTTACAGTGAAAGAAAACATGTGTTTAATGTTCAGAGGTAGCATTACAATATCATTAGATGAAAAGAAGCAGTGAGTAGAAAGAATGATAGACAAAAAAGAAAAAAAAAAAAATCCCCAGGAAGATAGAAAAGTATGGCCAACATGTTTTTATGTTTTGAAGAGTGTAAAATAGGGATTTTAAAAGAGCTAAATTATCCCTGCATTCTAGACGTTCACAATCTTGTTGGAGCTATTACAAACATATGAGTACATATAAATAATAAAAAGTGTACATGTATGTATCTATGCACTAATGTGAGTCAATATATTCAATATCTAAATGCCATAAGGCATTTAAGTCAAAAATCAAAATAGACACAAGTAATCAAAAAATGTTTTAAGCGGCAGGGTGGTAGTGGTAGAGGTGGAAAGACAGTATTGTGAAACAGAGGAGAAAGAGCACATAAGAAGAAGAAAGCTGACTTAACAGAAGCAGAGCTTGCATTGCAGAATTTAGATAGTGAAGTTGGACCTGTCGAGGAGCATAGCATGTCCGCTGTAAGAGCCTGGCTTTGATTCAATAGAGACTTAGGAAGAAACTCCAGTCTCTTAAGCAGAAAGTGATAGGACCCGAGCATTGTTTTAGGAAGGTTCTGTGTTTGTGTGTAAAATAAATTGGAGAGCATTCGCTGATGGAAAAGTCAGATGAAAGTTAGTAATGGACATCCCTCACATTACTTTAGAACTGAATGGAACTGAACTCCAATCTGATTATTTGATAACTGAGAAGCATGAGTACATAGGTTCAGATTAATTAGCCCTTGTTGACATTAGAGTGAAATATCAGTGATGGCAAAATTAGCTTCCGCTTGTAGTCATAAAAAACAAACAAACTAACAAACATAGTGTACACCCAGCGACCAGGGTATCATTTTGGAAACTTTGGCATGCAAGCCAGGAAAGAGGGCATCTCTGTTGTCTAGGACTGTGGATGTCTACTCTATAAACTGCACACAAAGGACTACTAAACACACTTTTAATTTGGGTTCCCTGATGACATCCT
>PVKE010008950.1:0-46208 GCA_004027555.1 Craseonycteris thonglongyai | reverse complement strand
ATGGTCAATTAAAAGAATATACTGAGCCCTGGCAATACATTTTCTCAAAGGCCAAAGAAAATAAAATTTAAAAACGTCAGTACGATATGGAATCTTGGATTAAAAGAAGACTAATTTAGCCTTGTTTTTAAAGTATTTTTCTTGATTATACACTTGAGCATATTGAAGGCTTTACAACTTATTTTAAATTAAGTACAATATCTTGTCTTTTTTACATAAATTTGACAATGAAAAAATGATGGCAAATGTTTTAGTGTTTTGTTAACAGTTCATGTTACATAAATTTTTCATATTTTAAACATGTATACACCGTGTTTTATTTTCTGGGCGGTGGGGTTGTTTTGATAATGAAAATTACATATCCTGAACTACAGGGGCTTAGATTATTTAAATATTGGGTTAAAATAGTCACTTTTTCTTTTTTGTGACCTAAGCTGTTATCCCATTTCTCAGTAGGTAAAATAATTTGTTATTAGTATAGGATATCATATAAATCTTACAAGGGATTGGTTAAGTGGTTTACTTAAATAATTTTTCATTTGGGGTTATAGTATAAATGCAGTGGACTTATATTTAAAGCATATGTTGAAAATCTTCATTTCTGTGAAACAACTGAAAGGTTAACAATTTGAATATCTTTTACAACAGTGCTCATTGTTGCTGCTTACTTGTATTTCGTTCTGTGTTGAGGGTGCTGGGTACCTGCTTTACTCACTTAACTGAAAAGCTGTACTGAATGTATCACAGAAATGTTAAATATCTAGAAAGATGAATACATTGTTTCAATGACTGATATGGCAGAGTTTGTAAGCAGAATACTTGGTTACAGAAAAATTAGTGTAGGTTTTAGAAGCATCAATTTATTGATAGATTAATATTGCTACAATAAACTCTGGATTTGTATTATTTTTTAAAACTTATACATCCTATTGATATATCATGCTTTAATACTCAGGGTTGTTTTAAAGGTATTCATTTAATCAGAAATATATGAGACTATGTGAAACTCTGACTTTCTTTTCTAAACTAGTAGTGAATTCACTAGAATTCTCAATTCATGTGTTTAACAAACTCTCTTTTTTGGGGAACATTTTGAGAATATAATTTAGAATTCATGCTATTAAGAATGTAATTAATAATAGCCTAGATTTAAATTGTTTTAAAAATTATATTAAAAAACATTTGGTGTTTATTTAATTACCCTCTCATGAATTCCTGTTGCACAACTAAACCAACTACAAATTCTGGTGTTAGCTACAAATTCAGTGTCACTAGCCATATTTTCTAAAGACTGATTGACATCCCAAAAGTCATGTGTTTCTAAAATTCTTTGCATTTCCTCTAGTTGCTAAAACATTTCAGATTTAAAAGCATGCAAAGGTACTGCAGATAACTCTCTCAGTGAGATTATGGTCATATTATTTGTATAGAAATATGAATTGCATTTATGAAGTCAGTTAGATCATATGCTGGATTTGTTTTTTTAAAAAGCTCATGTTCTCATGTTCTATTGTTAATATCAACATTACTGTTTATGATACTCATATTCACAGTTTTCTTTCAGAGAAATCATCAATTTATAAGGATTGAATTGAGGTGGGAAGAAAGGAGTGACTGAGGATGAAATTGATGGAGTTATTTTGTTTTTTAATATCACAAATATACTAGTAAACACTTGTTATTTGAAGTTTCTTAAATTTATGGTCATACAGATACAAACTTTAAAAAATATAACAACATGTATTATTATTTCTCAGTGCTATTATATAACTAAAATAGATTTGGTTTACTTCATGATGCTAACATGTGCTTTGGGACATTTGGTAAATGATACTTTCCACCATCATCTTACAATGGATGTGCTTCAAATTGAACTGTTCATTTGACATCTGTATGTGTACTAAAATATGTTTTTAGAAGTGAATTTTTAATTTGGTTCATGGGATCCACAGAATTTAACAGGTTCTATTTAACATTGATATCACTATTGTTCTTAGGTCTCTAGAATTATCTTTTTTTTTTTCTTTTGACAATATTTGTTAAACTTTGGTCCTATCTTCTATGAAGATTAAAACAGTTTATTTGTAGTTGATTAAGGCTGTAGTTCATGTGACTTCATTGTTTTTGTTTGTGTTTTATTTTTAACAAAGAGTAATTTTCTTTTTCTAAAAATAATTGAATTAATAAGCATTGATAGGTAAGAGCAAATATTTCAAACAGTTTAGAAATCTGGATAGTGATACAACTTCTTGTTGAACTTATAAAATAGTTTTATTTATACATAGTTTCTGTGTACAGTTATCTACCGTACATTATTGTGTGCTGAGATAATTAGATTGTTTGGATGCATAGTTATGTTTTTTTTTCCTATAACTCAGTTTTACTATACTCTGTGCATAAAATCAATATGTATTATTTTAAAGGCTACCATATCAATTGAAAATAACATGTTTACTTAAAATTTGAAAAAGTATTTCACAATTTCTTTAAAACTGAGGAGTGCTAGCTTATTTTCTACATGAAACCTAGATTATGTTATGGCACGGGAAAAGAAGTGGGATGATTACAATACAGATTTTTAGATAGAATAGGTGAAAAAAAAATAGCCTTAAAATTTAGGTAGCTTAAATGGTAGGTGATTAGTGAGAGCAAAGACTTCCAAGAAATTTCTCTGGTTATATTCCAACATTATATTCCAATGTAGTTTTTGTTGTATAAAAATGTGTGGTTTTCTAAAACAAGGTGATCTTTTTTGTGCTCAACTAGATGTCTTTTAAAGAATTTAAAGATCATTCATAAATTAACATTTGGTGTGCCAACTATGTTTTATGTGTTCTATTATATCTGCTACCTATAACTCTTAATGATATTCACCTTCAGAAATATCTAGATAGGCCATTATTACTCAGTAAATAGTATGCCAACAAGGAGATTGATATAAATCTTTATGAAATGTTTAAGAAATATAGTCTCCAAAAAACAATTTGACCTTGACATATTTTAATGTAATTGATTTGCAAAGAAAGAAAGAGAGGATTACTTAAATTATAATATATTTTTCCATGTGGAAAATGTAACAGAGTATTTTTCACAGTGTAAAGAAAATGACTACTTCTATTAAAAAAATAGAATTTATTTGCTCATCTATTACATGAAATTTCAGAATATCTGACATGCTATCATTATTGAAATACAAATTTTAGTTACAAGTACTAAATATACTTTTAAATACATTTAAAATAAAAGGGTACAATGGATTACAATTATATTTTTTAGTATGATTAGTGTTGAAATACTTTTTTAACTTTTCAAAGGCAAAAAAATACCACAAAAAGACTCTTCAAATGCCAAATACGTTACTTGCCCAGTATTTCTGTTTTTTATTTTAAATCTCTACATGGTTGTATTTATTCTTTCCTTGATTAATTTTAATACCATATTTGAGACTTCCTCATAGTTTGTTGTTGTAATTTATCATGTCATATTATGTGTTATGCACTCTTATTATTCATACCATTGTGTTTATTCACATTTCCATGTCTAACTATAAATTTGCTGATTTCTTTCTTTTGTTTCCATCATTATGTGCATTTATTTCATTGAAGAACAAGAAAAATATAACTCTGCCACAAAAGGTAAATATTAATGTAACTTTTTTGACCATTTCCTCTTGTTTCTTTTCTTTCATAATACATGAGAGAGTTATATAACTATATTTATTGAAATAATGACCAGAATTATTTAAGAGGCACTTTTTTCTCTGCATTGATTTTATAGGGCATTTTGGTATTATTTGTATTGTGAGAAGTTCATATCAAAGAAGAAACTCTTAAAATTAAGAGTTTTTGCTTCAAAATTTATTCACAATAACAGCTAGGAAACAGTTTCTTTGGGAAAATAATTACTTTTTTTTTTTAAAGATTTATTTTTTATTGATTTTTGACAGAGAGAAACAGAGACAGAGAGAGACAGAGAGAAGGGGGAGGGCCCAGAGCAGTCTCCATAGTTGACATTAGTTTTCCATATAGTTTCACTCCACAGGTGGGCACAGGGCTTCGCAGGGCAGGAACTGGGCCGGGAGCCTCCCACATAGGTCCCAGCAAGAACTGAGCTGGGGGCACCCCAGTTCAGCATGTGGGTCCGCATGGGCCGGGGCCAGGATTCGATCCTCAGTCCCTGGGACCTCAAAGCGAGCTCTTAACCCACTGAGCCTTCCCAGCTTTCTCTATAATTACATTTTTAATAGTTTTTTCTTTGTTTTCATTCCCCTGCTCTCATAAAGAATTTAATTCTTACCTCTGTTCAGTGTAATGTCTGGTAAAAAAGAAGAGAGAATCCCTGGATTTTTTCTTCTAGATGGCAGTAACCTTAACAAATGTTGGGCCCTCACTGCAGTCTTACATGCTGAAGTGGCTGCTGAAATGTTACTCTGCATGGCCGCAGTATTGTTATAATGCCCATCAATTCTACCTTCCTGAGAGACGTAGATGGAAAATCGTTCAGCCTCCTGTTTTGGCTTTGCTGACATACTATACTACCTTATCCTCTTCTGGATTACATTTGGTATATGGTCTTTGGACTTGAATTTCAAGTAGATGCACATCTCATCTCATATATTCCCCACACCATTTTTTATTCTGTGTTATTGTTGTCCTGGTAATAATATTTGAACATGAGGTCTCACTTAATGATAACATTAATAACACATAAGAATTATGTAATTTTTATAGTTTAATAGAAGTGCATTTACTCAATATTTGGGATTAATGATTGAATCAATTTATTGTCCACAGTAAGCCTAAAAGTTAGTTCTGAAAATAACATCATCCCTATTATGAATGATGAAACTCAGGTGCAGAGAGATTAAAGAGATTTACCCATTCATGTTATTGATGAGTAGTAGACTACAAGAAAGTTCTCTTACTTTTGAATTTCTTGCACTATACTTTAGTGGATCCTATTTTAAAGGGCACAAATTCCAAATATATTACTCCCAATAACCAGTAAATTGAGGTGTGTGTTATGTATCTCAGTGTTTCAGTGTGAAAATGGGAGATGATATTCATTACTTATTTTAGCTTTAATTTACAAAAAATATATATTTTGACACATAATATGTATTCTAGCATAGTGTATGACATACTAGACAATAAATATATATTAATAAAAAATAAAATATTATTCAATGTGATTTAAATGTTTTGGTTTCTAGTTTGGGCACAGACTTCTGGCCACTCTGCATTTTTAATTCAGCTATCAGAAACACAATTACAGATACAGTAGTGCAAAAATGGCCAATGCATTTGTACATAGATTCAGAAGAATTTATTTGTATTTGCAAGATAAGTTTTAGTACGATAAAGGCATTAAAATTTTATATTGGAAATGGGTCATGATTGAATTTATTTAGCCAAAAGAAAGAAACTAATAATTCTCCATTTAGAGCTCTTCCATCTGTATTAGTATTACTAGCTAAAAACCATAATTAGCTAATCCAAACAAAACAAAATTTCTTAAGTGTTACAATGTAAAGTCTGTAGAAAGTATGCACATTTAGAGGCTCGCTACAACGCATGCCTATCATTATGTTATTTTTACCAGGTTATTATGTCCTGGCTGAGATGTGTGGTCACTCTGCCAAGGCTTCCCTGGACACAGGATGTGGATCTGCTTCACAGAAAGGACCACATGTCTGAAAACAAAAAAGAGGCACCTCCCAAAAGGCACCAGGCAAGGCAGTGGATACTACAACTCTCAGGGATTTCAGGGACACCACTCAGCCACAAAAAGTTTGAAAAGCCCAGAAAGGATAAAAGGAAGTTCAAGAAAAAAATTTTAAGACAGATTTTAGGCTCACCTCATAGAAAGAAAAACTTTGTTTTGCATAGAAACTCTTCTATTGTGAGCTTATCTTTCCTAAGATCAATCATACTGGAGTATTAACTGACCTTGAGTGCTCCCTGAATAGATGATGATTGGGACACGCCGTACTTAGCTGACAATACATACTATGGACCTTCTAGTGAGAGTTTGTTTCAATGAATTGATGAACTTGTAGGACAGCCATGTCCCAGTTTATCGAGGACTAAGGTTTCTTGAGATGGAAGACTTTCAGTGCTAAAACCAGGATAGTTCCAAGCAAACTGGGACAGTTAGTCACCCTAACTGGAGGAAACCAGTATATAATTTTTCAGCATATATATTTGTAAAACATATGTCTGTAAAGCCCAAAAAGTGGTATAAAATACTATTAAAAATTTTAATGATAAATAGTATTTATTGAGCATTTATTCTATGTCAATAGCCATACTGAGTGCTATATATTTATCTCTCTATTTTTACAGCAACCTGATATGTAACTGTTCATATCCTCATTTTGTAAGTGAGAAAGCTAAAGCTTAGAAAAATTAAAAACTTGGTTCTTTATCAGTTATAAATTTGGAAACTCATAGAACAAGAAACAAGCATCCAACCTCACTCCAAATACCTTATTTCTTAACCACTTTGTTCTACAGAATCGCCAACATTTGAACAGCATTTATTGAGTGTCCATTATGACTGCAATACCACATAATTATGGTAACAACATGTGCACAACTGTAAGGAAGGTATTATTACCTGATTTTTAGTAAGAGAATAAAAAGGGTTAAGTGCAATGCCTAAGATAATGAAGCTGTTTCGAGGCAGAACCAGATTTTGACTCCAGAGTTCATATTCTGTCCACTGTCCCATGTTGCTATAACATCCACTACTCAAAACTCCGGGACCTTGGAGAGGCCCAGTTAGGGGTCCTACAACATTATTCATGTAAATATTCTAATACCTGGCTTGTTTCTGCAATTACCATGTGACTTGGGAAAACAAAATTGCTGTATTTGAGTAGGAGTGACACATCCCTGGGGTGGAAAGTTAACTGAGGACTTATTAATTTTCATACTACATTATTTTCTTTCTAACTCCCACTTTTATGTTGAACACTGAGAAACCATATAATTTTACTCTTCAAAAGCTGCTTTGTAGGCATATTTAAAATTTTTCATTCTAAAAATAAGCCAATTTTTCCCTCTCTGCTACATTTCTTGGACAGTTTTAAAGAGCCCATGAATGTAGTTTGGGGGCATCGAAATAATGATATAAGAAGATCAAAACAGAACCAGAAATTAAATGACTTCAAGGTGAGAAAAAAAATGTTTATCATAATAAAATTTTAATTTATATGCCTTTAGATAGTATTTCTTAAGTGCATTAACTTTTGGCTTTTGGAAGCAATCTTGAATTAGAGCACATTATATCTTTTCTACAAATGTGAATTTCATTTATAAAAATTTGTAATTTACACACACAGAATAAAAGTTTATTAGACTTCAAGTATTAAATGATTTGAACATGAATAGAGTTAATAGTATTTGTTGCTTTTTGTTTTTCTGTTTAATAAAATTTATAATTGTAATGAAGTAATAGGGGATATTTAAGGATTATCTTACAGTCAAGAATATTTTAAAGTACAAGTTTCTATTTAAAAATGGTCAAATAAATTACTTGTACTTCTTTAACTATTAGCGAGAACAGTTTGAATGCTAAGTTATCCAAAATATAATTGTTATGGAACTGTTATCCTTAACCTCATTTAAGTGCAGGTGCAGTTCATATAAGAAAGTGAAGAACATTATTTTAATAATTTTCTGTTACATTAGTTTTTGTATAGATGATATTTCCATATTTATTTTAGTAGTATACCATGGTTATAAAACACATTATAGGAACAAATATGTTACTTGACTTTTGCTAAAATAAGTAAGCTAATTTATGTATTCTTCAGAATTGTCATTAATCATTATCAATAATCATTCAGGCAGTATTATTTTATGTCATTAAGTAGAAATGGATTTTAATTTTATTTACATTTTTATTATATGCATTAAGGTGATTCACTTCCTGTTACTGTATGTTAAGATTTTTTTTTTTTATGTTAAGATTTTGAAGGTTCAAGTTTCTTAATCCTCCAGGGCAGTGCTTTTTCTGAACACTCACTATGAATATTTATTAATACTCAAAAATATTTATAGCTCCATTAATAAAAGTGTCTAACTTATCCATTTTTTTTTTGCCACAAATCCATAAATATAGTTGGCCTTTTTAAACTTTAGAGACATAGAGAGAAACAGCTCCTATCAAACAATTCAGAACTTGGTTTTCATTCTATTTTCCCATTCTGTTGATTCAGATGATATTATTTATAATAGCATTACAGACTTTTAAAATTTCAAAGCATTTAACATTTCAAAGTGTTAAATCAACCAAGTCTCAACTTCAAGAAATGCCCCATTGAGATAATGTTACACCTTTTTTTTTTTTTTCTGGTATTTGTAGAGAAAATGATGAGGAAAATAGAAGGCAGACAGATGTCTAGCCATGGATAGGCTTTTTGATGTTTTTTCCTCTAAAGTTGTACCCTAAATATTGTAATATTTTTATAAATTTAATGTGTAAACACCTTTTATAGAAAAGAGAAACGACCATCAAAAAATTAATGTTGAATATAGCTTTAATGCCACATCAAGTTTTTTAAGATAGATTCTATTATTAATAATATCAGTGTCATTAGAATAATGGAAAATTATGGGTAAACATATTAGAGATCACTTGAGATAAACAGCTTGACTCCAGGGAATGGTTTTGTTATTTCTTCAGAGAAGCCTTAATTACGTGGGTTGCTCTTCATGAAGATATTTGAAGAATTACCTCATAAGGAGGTAGTGCTCCCCTTCAAAATCAAAATACATTTTAAAAAGCTATTTAACACTGTGTAGAAGGACAAGGTAAAATGACTGATTCTTTCAAGAGACTGACTTTCTTATCTGTCCATTATCTGACTAGAATTTTCAGTGTTACTCAGGCTTGCAATTTTACCACTGAAAGTGATGTCTGGAGTTGGAAATACTGAGCTTAGTTTTAGATAGTTCAGTGAAAATCAGCATGCCCTAAACAAGAGATGGATCGCCATAGGGTTTCGGCTGCAGTAAGTTTTGAGTGATTATATATATGAATTACCTCTTTGATTTATGCCAGCTTTCAATTTCTATTAGCTATATCCATATCATATACAGGTTATTTTCTTTAAAAGCCCTTAAAAACAACATTTTCACTTAATATGTTACTTGCTTTTTGCATTTTATGTTGTTTCTCGTGCTGGATAGATGTTATCTTTATTTTTTGTTTATATTATTTTAACATAACCCATAGCAACCAAAACAATTATACAAAGGTACAAGGGAATTTGGCAGAATTTGGCACATTTTTACCCTTGCAAATTGAAATGCATTTTATTCTAGGAAAATGCCCCAGTATTTAGGCATTTCTGTATATTCAAAATATTTTAAACATTTAATTTTTATGTACATATACTGTATATGTGTTTGGAAGGATAGATAGTATCTAAGTATTATATCAAAATTGCTTACTACAGTTGAATAACTTAAAACAAGGATTAATGTGCCAGGAATACATTATCTTTTAATTGAAAAAGATAGAAAATAATAATGTAAAATTTATTGTTGAATACATTCTCCTTTAACATATATAGTGTTGTTAAATTGGCAAGTTAGGTAATAGAGCAAGAGAAATAAATCTTAATTTTCCACTTTTTGAAAATATGAAAAATAAATACTTTACTAATACCATACTGAACTAATATTAGAATCATAGACTACAACCACAGATGATTACTCTAAGCAATTTTTTCACTTTACAAGTAAACTGCATAGTAGAGAGATACATCAGGAATTGATGAACTGATAAATATGGTGGGTCTAAGACTATAATCTGTGCCTAATCATTCCAAATTCTGGTTTTTTACCATTTTCCATGTTGCTTCCTGGTGTATGGAGAATTTTTATCCATCTTAATTCTTCTAAAGTCTAGAAAACTGTGAATAGAAACCAGTATTAAATTTTTGAATTTTCAGATATTAAATCATCTATGTTACTATTCAGGCTTTGTGTTGCTTATACTTGTTAGAGACTTAATTAGCTAATTTTTTCATCTTTTATTACTTTTAATCTGTTTCATATGTTGTTGTTTCTTATATTTGAGTTCCCATGATCAGTGATTTTTTAAATTGCTTCAGAGAGGAGATTTTTTTCTCCATATTGTCAATAACTGAGGCATTCTTTCATATATTTCATTCTACCTGACAATCTCCAGATACGTGGTCATTTATCATTGCTCTATCCTGAGACACTCATTGGAACAATGATGGAACTCTGCAATCGCCGTACTCTTCATTGTATTGCTATACAGTGAAGAAGCAGAAGCATTAATTTCTCTGTTCAGAAGTGTGGTAGCATGTTGTAGTTACCTAGACAAGTTTACCCTGCCCGGATGTCATGTATCACATTTGACACATGTGCTAGCTAACTGTCGCGAAATAAAATACTCATAATCTTTTTACTTTAATATACTTAATAATATAGAAACTTTTGTATCTGTTTTTTCTTTTACACTCATAGTTAGCCTAAAATACTTGAAAGTATTAGAAACTTTAACAGTATATTGTACGGACGTTTTTTTGCCTATAAACACAAATATTTGAAATTTTGAATTCATTTTAATTTCTAGATGCATACAAAGGAACTTTCAATTATGAAACATCTAAGAAATTTGAAGATCAGATTGTCTATAAATTTGTAAATTCATGAGTAATATTTTAACATTTATGAAAGTTTAATTTTTTAATTCTAATGCTCTTAAATTACACATAGCTATAATATAATATTTTAAAACAAATTGCAGATCGCTAGCAAATCAAGGGAGTTTCTCAGAAAATTATATTCTCTTTAGAGGAGTGACCTTGTAGGAATTTTTTTGTGATGAGTTAAAGATTTTTTGAAGATCCTTAAACTATTTTTTAAAGTCACAGAAGTTTTTATCTTATGAAAGAAAGAGAGAAAAATTCATGTAGGCACTAACAACATTTGCAAGTGATTTCACCTTGTCTGTAGATTTGTCTAAGATAAACCATAACAATAGATTAAGAATTTATAGCAAAACACCTGATATGAAAGAAAAGACATTTTAACCTATCTTTACTTTTAATAATATCTGATACTTTTAATTAGGAATTTGTAATAAATTACAGACTTTAAAAAATGTACTTTTCTTACCTTGTATGTTCCAGTTATTGTTGAGTTTTGAAGACAAAAAATGATTTTTTTAGTATGACTTTAACCTCTAAAAATAAGCTCTAGTTTTATACTTACTTAAATGTAATATTGAATTTATTTTTGACATTTGTAGATTTATCTGATAAAAAATGCCAGAGTTTGGAAATAACAATGTATATAGAATAAAATTTTTAAAAATTATTTTCAATAAATATTTTTAAGGTGAATATTTGCTTTTAAAAAGTACAGTTTCTTCAGTGTTACACACACCACTTAGCTTAGAGGAAGTATAGTGGAAAATGCCAACTTATAAAACACTTTTTTGTAAAATTGTAGTGTTAATTATACCTTCAGGACTAAGGAAGATGAATTCTTTATGTTACTGTCACAATACTTGTAGCCAAAATACAATCTTTAGTACATATCTTTATATTTTGACTGTATTATATATGTAAGCTATATTTTCATTAAAGGACTAAATGAAATTACATGATAATTATATCTGTAGTGGAAGGTGAGAGAGTTTATTTTACTCTAGTATGTGGCAGTTTTGAAATTAAAAAAAAATGTCTCCCAATTTTTAAATCTTTTTTAAAAGAATAATAGCAACTGGCATTTTGGTGATATTTTTTGTTAGTTTACAATACTACCAACATTCAGAATGTTCCTCAAACGTGAATTTAATGCTAGGATTTGTGAGAGAATTGTAAAATATTTTACTCTATACTTTAATTTTGCTGTTGGCATTAAGTGTTTAAAATAATATAAAATTTTTCAATAAAAGCAACAAAGAAACAAAACCTCATGGACATAGTCAGTAGTTTAGTGGTTACCAGAGAAAGAGGGTAAGAGGGGAGGGGTAACTTAATATACAGAAAGAAAGCTGACTCTAGGTGATGAACACATATTCTAATGCAAAATGAAGTACTATAGAATTGTATACCTACAACCTATGTAACTTTTACTAACCAATGTCAGCGAATAAATTTAACAAAAAGTTTTTTAAATGATCAGTAGTCGTACTTTTCAAAGTAAAATATTTAAGCTCTCTGAGCTGTGGTTAATTTTACTTATACTCAACAGATAATTATATTCCAAGGATTAACTCACTTTTAATCATTGCTAAGTACTTATTATTATCTGTATCAATCATGTACATTAAGGTAATCATGCCTTCTGGTTCAAATTTGTGATAAATATTCTCTTTTAGTTCGTAAGTTCGTCTTACTATTTATATGAACACACTAATAATCCCAAAATAATACCATTTTATTCCACAGCATACAGTTGAAAAATAAAATACAAAATCAAAATCTGTAGAAAAGTAAAAACTTCCAAATTCACACTGAAGGTTCTTCATTGATGTTTATGGAAAAAAAATTACTGAAACATGATAATTTATATAAAAAATTATTTGCAAATACACACTAATTTGCATATCATCAGGAAATGAGAAATACTAAAAAAGTAAATTATATGTAATGATCTGACTTTTTGATATGAGTAAATAAATGATTAGCTATTTGCATTTCGATTCTTGGAATCTGAGAGCAAGTAATGAGGGTCGCATAGCAACTAAGTTTTGCTGTAGATTTAGTGAGGTCTAGTCATGATTTTGTGTCATTGTTCATTTAGAGATTTTCTTTATTTGACAGATTAAAAGATGTCAGCTTTCACTTTTTTAAGAATAAAGATAATATATTAATTTTTGGAAAGTAAAAGTAAAGTCATTTAAAAACATTTTAAAATTTATTTTATTTAGGTTTCTTATGGTTTAGTTTTGAGTTTTGCAAGGTAGAGATTTAAATGCAGCCATGTCATAAAATAAGTAATCTTATTTAGAGAGATGGGTGTTGTCTTGGCAAGGTTAAATCACCAGGACTGTTTCAAACTGCTTCAGATCAGTCTGAAAATACTCTTTTCTGTGTCATTACATCTTCCCTAAGTACATATTACTTGAAATGAAGGTACAAAGCTATGAGCTAATCACTGTCAAAAATTTCTTAAATATCATTTACAGATCATTATGAAATATCATTAATGGAGACTAAGATAATATTTAAATCTGCTTTTATCCTAAGTGAAGATTGCTTTGAATTACTGTAAGCTCTAATTATAAAGTACAACTAATTACAATTTATTTGACTTCCTCAAAGCTCAAAGACAGAGCAAGTACCCATAGGCAGAAGGCAAAGAACAGATATTTGTACATTTTCTTATATTGTGTGTGGCTTCTATAAATAAAACTCACATTTATCAATAACTTTGTATCAATTCCTAATTACTCTCAAGTATCATATTGCTTTATACTACTCATGATTCCTTATACATTATCAGGTAATTAATAATTTCTGAATGGCTTTTCTTAATATCTCCTTTGAACTTTCTTTTAATAATTAATAGTCATCATTTACTGTCTCTGAAATCAACATTTTGAAGCAAGTCTGTATCACTGCTTAATTCACATTAGTGTGATATAAGGGATTGATATCTATCTAATTTATTGAATTTAAACAAAAGCTAAATGTCCAAATTTCAAACTATGTATCTCTTGGACTTGAACACAAAATAAAAACTATGTATTTTAATTAATTTTTAAAATGGATGACAGTGTCTTTTTGTCAAGGATGTTAGGCCCATGTTTAATCATTTGTCAGCAAGTATCTTTATAAACAATTTGTAAGAGATGAAACCAATAGCCAAATCAATCAGATGTATGAACATTTCCATTCTATAAATCGTTTGGGCCTCGACAGAAGCCCCAATACATTAATCACAAATTTTTTTCTGTATATGTTTTTATATGCACAACTTAGAAATAAATCTTATCACTTGTTAAAGAGGTTGAATAATCTGAGAATTTGGCAAAAGATAAGTTGTAAAAAGTAAACATAGGTCTCATGTCACACAGGTATATGTTTTGAAGAATTTACTCTGCACACAACTGTACCCCTAGCTCTTTTTTTCTCCTTTATTTGTAAAAATATAAAAATTAAAGGCAGCATCTTTGAAGGTAAGCTACTTATGATAGATTCTAACTTAAAATTAACTTATATTTTATTAAAGGCTCTAATCCTACTCCATATAAACAATGACACCTGCTACTTAGGAGATTAATAAAGGCTTAAATGGAATATACTTTTTTATGTATTATAAATTAAAGAGCTAAAATTTTTATAGTACATTTTCAAAACTTAGAAACTTTTTATATATCAGACATACCCATCAGAAATACATAGACAAATTACTATAGAATTGTACACCTGGGACCTATATAATTTTTATGTTACCCTAATAAATTTAACAATAATAAAAAAAAAGAAATAGAAAACTAATCTTTCCTCCTACTAAGTCTATTTTTAAGACTGGCAAATATTCAAGAAAGGCAGCTTCTAGAAATTAATGATAAGAATGCCTCATAAAAGCAAATTGTATTCAAAAGAGTATTTAGGTGACTTAGCTGAGGATGTTAATTGGGTGTATGCATGCATGTAAGTATGTGCATATATGTGTGATGTGTTCAGTATGCATATTTGTTTTCTCTATATACGTGCAACAACCAGTTGATTGAATATAAAACATTTTTACAATGAGATTTAGTTTCACATAATTATTTATGAAAGGCATTGAAAATATTTTATATCAGTTGAAGAAATAGAGTACTTTTGTTACTAACATTATTGTTCCCCATTCTGTGAGTTCAGTCATGTTCAGATTAACAGTTTCTAGCATCATGTTTTCTGCATTTTGTTTTATTTACTAATCACATGTTATTCTTAAACTGTATTTAATTGAAATCATATCAAAAGCATTAAAATCTTAAACCATTCAGTTCCTAAAAGTTTCTTAACATGTTTTAATAGCCTTCCATTGTGTGTTTTTGCAGCAAGCTTAGTAGTGGAAGAGCGAACAAGACAGATGAAAATGAAAGTGCATCGATTTAAGCAGACAACAGGGTCTGGTTCTAGCCAAGAACTTGATCACGAGCAATATTCCAAGGTAAACCTAGTAGTACCCAGCTAATAGTCTCCCTTTTATAAATGTACAATGTGTGTACCAGGTAGGACTAGCAAATACCAGGTTATATGAGAAAAGTTGTTCAGATGATAGTCTTGCATATAACTGCTATAACTTTATTCAAATATTGTTTACTAACTTGAATTTTGTTTTTTTCTAAAAATATATAAATACTTGATATCAAAGTCACTAAAAGATTGTCAGTAGTCAGATTCACATAAATAAGCAAAGTATATAAACCATTTTATTGCTTGAGAAGTCATTTAATATTGCATTTAAAATATTGTTATAGACTTATAGTCTTAAATACCATTTTAGGTTGATATTTATTGAGATTTGTTACTGAATGAAAAATTATACAATATGAGATTTTTGTTGATCTGTCTTTAGTAAAAAGAGTAACTGATTTAAAATTCCTAGAAACTGAAATTCACACAATTCCATGTGCCAGTAAACATTTAATTTATATTTCATTATTATTTTATAAGTATACACTAAGGAGCTTATAACTTATAACCAACATCTAACAATTTTGATTAAAATATGTACAGGATTTTATACTTCATGAATTAGCATATATAGATTATTATATCTTGTTTATTTAAAAATCATTTTTTTAAATACTACATAAGTGTCAGCAGCCATTACAGGTCAACCTATATTATAATTTGATGTCCAGAAGCCCTTTGGTAAGTAATGACCTTTTAGAAATTCACAGTTAAATTAAACTATACTAAATTGTTAGCTTGAAACATGAACCTATAAAAATTTCCTTATATCTATTAAAATAAAGTTAACATGCAATATTGTATTAGTTTTAGTTGTGCAACATAGTTATTCAGTGTTTAAATATGTAAAAAGGTGATCACCACAGTAAGTCTGGTAATCATCTGACATCATACAAAGAAAGTTATTATGATATTATTAACCATGTTCCACAAAAAGATACATGCACAGCTATGTTCATTGCAGCATTATTTATAATATCCAAGATATGGAAGCAACCCAGGCGTCCATTGATAGATGAATGGGTAAAGATGTGGTATATCCAAGAGCTGTCCAGAAAAAAAACAAACCACAAATGTCTCTATTTTTCATGTTACATGGCTGGATATTTTCTGGACAGCCCTCATATATACAGTGGAACAATAACCATAAAAAAGAATGAAATCCTGCCATTGTGACAACATGGATAAACTTAGAGCATATTATGCTAACTGAAATAAGTCAGGCATAGAATGATGAATATCAAATCATTTCACTTTGTGTGGAATCTACAAAGCAAAACAAATGAACAAACATTAAAGAAACAGACTTGTAGATAACAGGGAACAAATTGATGTTTGCTGAGAGAAAGGGAGTGGGAAGAAGGGTGAAAAAACCTACCGTACTTATTTTTAAGTAATAGAGATTGTTCATTGTATAGTTAGGTATTTAGAGATGAATACAAAAAAATAGAGGTAGATACAAAATACGATTTGTCATCAGACTACTATAGAGTCACATTTATTAGGTGTTATTTATCACTTTACATCTCAGGTTAGCTGCAAAAAGATTTCCAACTGAGTCAATACTTATAGTCACAATAATGCAGTGTGGCCCCAATTCCCTAGCACTGTGATATAGCATTTTTTTTAATATATATTTTATTTATTTATTTTTGACAGAGAGAGAGAGAGAGAGAGAGAGAGAGAGAGAGAGAGAGAGAGAGAGAGATACAGAGACAGAGAGAGAACTGAACTGGGGGAGCTCCCAGTTCAGCACAAGGGTCAGCATGGGTAGGGGCCGGGATTCGATCCTCAGTCCCCAGCGCTGCAAAGTGAGCGCCTAACCCACTGAGCCATTCCGGCTTCCCCTGATATAGCATTTTTTAAAAGTTAAATTATAAAGATAAATAAATAAATAAGACATTCAGCAAGCAGAATGTCTTGATGATCCATAGAGTTGCTGATTCTAGCTCTACTTATCTTTTTTGTGGTTTATTCTGTATGTTATTACACTTAACTGATTTGTCTGTGCTTTATGAATATCATTACCAATTTTGTGTTCTTTTACTAATGCATTAATAATTTGAAGGCAGGGTTTCTCCTTTCACAGTTGGAAGCAGTTATTTGGGAAGGATTTTTTTTTTTAACTGGAAATGTTTCATTAAAGCTGGAAATACTTCATTGATTTCTTAGCATTGTGTCAAAGGATGAGGCCCAAACCAGGGAGATCGGCCCAGTATAGGGCACAAGAAATAGGTAAATCAGAGTAAAATATTAAAAGCCTTTCTGAATCATTCTGACCTTAGACTCTATTCATTAATCAATCAAAAAAATCTACAAAATGAAGCACCGTAGAAGTCTCAAGCAATCACTAATAAATCAAAAATAAGTTTATCTTACTTGGGAAATTCCAAATTCTCTGCCTCATATAAATTTAAGGCTTAAAAGCACCTCAAAATAATCTATTCCAGCTCTCCAGCTCTCTTATTTACCAAATTTATAAAAACTGAGGCTTAGAAGAAAGGAGATTTACCAAAATTAACAAAGCCTTTCTGTAGAGTGATAATCCTTAGAACTCCTTATTGAGAACTTACTTTTTTGTTCTGCTTCTTATGTAATTGAAATGTATGCTATACTCCAGTTTGATTCAGATGTTCATCTATAGCCTTTATAAAAAAGATTTATTTTATTGTTTTTGACAGAGACAAAGAGAGACAGAGATGGGGGAGGGCCCAGAGCAGTCTCCAGAGTTGTATGTAGGTCATCAGTTTTCAGCATAGTTTCATTCTACACAGGTGGGTGGGTGGCGGTGCTGGGCAGGGCAGGAATCAGGTCTAGGGCCTCCCGCATGGAAGGCATGCACCCATGAACTGGGAGGCCAAACCCGGGGCCTCCCACATGGGAATCTTGCCCAGGCAAGAACCGAACTAGGAGCCACACTCCAGTTCAGCATATGGGTCCACACAGGCAGGGATTCAGTCCTCAGACCCCGTGGTGCCAGACCATCGCTTAACACGCTGAGCCACCCCTGCATCCCCTATAACCTTTAATTTGCATGCAATTTAATTACCATATTCTATCTGTCTCTCCCTCCTTTGCACAGGCATCCCCCTTTTTTATTCTCATTACATTTTAATATTTTTTTAAAGTTACTTTCAAAGACATTACTGCTGCTTTTACTGCATAAACTGATACTATATTACATAAGTCAAATGATTATAAGTTATCAATAAATATGAGATCAAAGATATGGTATCTTTAAAAAACTGAAGAATATAAGGTAGGAAAAATATAAGATAAAATAACAAATAATAAGCCTATTATTTTTATGTCAAGTAATAAATAAAAACTCTTCACAATTCTAATATTCATATTATGGTCTAACATTTATGGTAAAACTTTTCAATAACTTCCAGTAGCCATTTCAGTTAACTCAAATTTCTCTCATCTATTGAAGAAATTATCTTTTTCATTTTTTCATCCATTTATTTCAAACTTTTTATAGTTTAGAAAAATATTTTTATTCATATAATTAAGAACCAGTATTATGGTAAATTTAATATACATTTAAACTTAAATCTTATTCCTTTATTCTTTTCTAGTATCTTAAATTATTTGAAATTTTGGGTGAAACAGTGCACCTTAGTCAAAATTCTGCCAAATTAGAAATTAGTTAACCATTCTCAAAATATTTATAACCAAATGCCAGAAGAACTAAATTTTGTTCAGGGCAAAGTATTATATACAAATACAGTATAATTTCTAACATGTTTCAAACCTGGCACTTCCTTTAAAAGCTTGAATGACCCCAATATCTATCCTGAATAAGGAATTAGCACTAACTTTGCTTTTGGAAAGAAAACTCTTTGGTATCCCTGAAATGTGACACTATGCTATTTTTTTCATTGATGTTATGCAGAGTTACATACCTTGATGGGGTGAAATTCATATTGGAGGGTGAATTTGAATTTAAACATTCACATTTTAGAGTACTTATGTTTCTGTAACCCAGAAACAGCAACCAAGATAGATGTGATGGGTATTATAGGTACACATAGCTACTGAGTGCTTATTATTACTTACTTATAAAAATAGCAGCCCTATAATTAGAGCTTCTTCTACATCAAGGACTAATTTCCCTGCTCTCTGATCAGTATTCATTCCTCCTGAGGATATTATGTTTCTCAAAATATAATTAATGTATTTCCATTAAAATATTTAATTGTTAAATATGAAATTTAACAAGTTATGCTTGATAAAAAAGCCAAAGTGATTAAACTTTTAACAGATATTGAAAATAAGTAAATAAAATAGTAAACAGTAAATAAGAGCCTTTCATTTCCTTCAGATAACCAATGTAGAAAGAGAACTGTACTCTCCTGTCAGAATTATGGATTATTCTTTACTCCAATATAGAAACATTTATTAATAATATGACTTAATCTTTTAAAATCCCCTGTTTTATCTATTTGCTGGAATAGTAAAAGTCTATATACATAAAGGTTGAGGAAGAGATGGCTTATAGAAAAGAGTTTTTTTTTTAATTTGGAGAAATAGTTTCTTGTACACTCACATGTCCTTATGCAATAGTCTACACTCCTTAGTATTGGTATATGTCAAGTAAGGGGAGCGTTTCTTCTAGGTGTCAACACAATGCCAGAAAATTGCTGGGTAAATTTTTATGATATTGAACCAAGTTCTTTTCATATTTTGTCACAGACAAGATATTATTTCAATATGTGTGGAAACATTATAATGATTGCATACTTGGCAAAATAGTTTCAAAAACAAGTAACATAGGAGTTATGTTAGTACCTCAGTAACAGTATTAAATTTAGATTATGCTATGTGAGCATATTAATGTTTTGTCATATCTACTCTGTAAGTAAAAGTAGTTCTGACTGAAATGAATCTTATCAGTCAGGATCATGCTATCAGGTATGACAGAATTTGTTGATAAAATATTATCATAATACTTTGAGCACATTATCTTAAAACATGTTAATTTTAGATCATGGTGCCATTGTATAAATAGCTCAATTCTGGACGTAGCATATGAATTTTCTTTTGGATTGTAATTTAGCATATGGCTTTCAAGAAAATCATGTAATTATGAAAAAAATTGTAAATATAATTTTAGGGCTTCCCTTCTCTACAATTTTTTTAAAATATTGTACTGTACTTTCTTGTGCATATGTATATTCAGGTTATAGCATACCTTTATTTAGTATAGTTTAGCAAGACAATTGTTTATACAAATTTTTAGAAATAGTTTGGATTGTTTTATGTTCATTAAAACTCATCTAATATGAAGCATCAAAGATGGATGAGTTTTTCTACAAGTTTAACAAAGATTTGATATTGTCACACTTTGACATATAAATCTAAAATTCAATTGCCAGATAAACTTAAATACTCAATTTCATCATGTGTTTTGTTTAGTTATGTTTTCTTTTATTATGTAAGAAGTTACCACTTTCTGGTACCTAAGATAAGGGAGACACATATATTAGATATTAGGAAATTATATATATTTATATAAACATACAATTTATTGTAATTAAATCATATATTAAAATAATATATAATATAAAAAGCTATTCACGTTGTCATCAGTTACCATAAGGAAGTGAAGTACTCATAGAAAGAACAGATCAACTGGTTTGACAGTTTCATGTGTTTTAATCTTTTAAGTAATGAATACCAAAGATAAATTTAAAGACACATTTAAATATAAGATATAGTATATTTTGAAATTTTAATAGGAATACCAGTTTTTTACTTTTAACACTGAGTTGATGGCTTAAATCTGAAAATGTCTAAGTAAGCCATAAAAGAAAGTTTAAGGCCAAACTTTGCTCTTTGCCACCATTGTTTGTGTCATTTTCGGCATGGCCCTTCAGCTTTACTATCAACCCTTCTTTTGTGAAGAGATATATTTTTTGAAGAAATGTTAAAGAGTGCAGTATTTTAGAATAGGGAAATGGTAGATAATTTGAACAGTTTTAAAAGAACCAAGAAGCACAGTCAAATGGAAGCAGTTTATACCATGGATAAAATAGAAGGCAAATAAAATAGGCAATAATGAAAACACAGCAAGGAAAGAGAAACTTATGTACTAGAAAAAAATAATAAAAATGTTGAGGTTTTCAGTATGTGCAGGTAATTAATTCAATGAATTGTCCACCCAAGAATCTGAGTGTTTCATTTACATTTCAGTCAATTTCCTATCATTCAAAAGAGGTAGGATTTTTACATTGGAAATCCCATATTATGTTAGTGATTGGGTTGTCTTAGATTCCACACCTACTTTTATGAAGGTACACTTTTATTTGGTGTTAAGTAGTCATTAACCTCACCATATATGTGTTGTTTTTCCATGATCTGATGATGGAGCTCACGCTTTCTTATTTTTGATCTTCAGTACAACATACATAAGGATCAATACAGAAGCTGTGATAACGTCTCAGCCAAATCATCAGATAGTGATGTCAGTGATGTGTCCGCCATTTCCAGAACCAGCAGTGCCTCACGCCTCAGCAGCACAAGCTTTATGTCGGAGCAATCCGAGCGCCCCAGGGGTAGGATCAGGTGAGTTGGCAATATTGTTTGAATAAACTGGGTCTTTATCTGTAATACAGAAATGAAGCTAGGTTACTGAATAATTAATTTTCTTTTATTGATATAAATAAAGTTCAGATTAATTAATAGAAAACAGAAATGTAACAGTTTATAAAAATAACTGAGACTGGTTCAAATAGGTTGAACATTTATTAACTATTGTGCAGTACCACCAATAGACAGTTCGGTACTATCTATTACCAGGCATAGCTGATACCTATAGTTATAATTTTAGAGATTGCTCAGAGTCACGTTTGCAGCAATTTCCTTCTAATATGATTAAATCCTTTAGTCTAGTGTCAGAAATATTTTTCAGTAAAGAGCCAGATAGAAAATATTTCGGGTAATGCAGGACAGTGCGTCACATCTACTTGACAATGTTGTTGTAGTGTGAAAGCTATGTAAACAAATAAACATGGCTATATTCTAGTAAAATTTTATTTACGAAATAAAGGAAGTATTCTGTCCTCATGGGCTCTTGGCTGTAATTTTCTGATCTCTTCTTTAATCACATAGCTACTGGTGGACTTTCAGGGTAGGATTGAGTGGATGTGATAACAAAATACCCTTGTTTACATTATGTGAGCTGTAATAAATGTACATGTTTTTTTAAATGACCAATAGTACTCTTGTATTTTTACAAGTCAGAATACCCTGCTGAAAGGCAAAGACCTCAGGAATCCAACTAGTTTACTTATTTATCTTAAATAAGTAAAGCAGTATGAATAAGACATATTTTATATTTGTTCTTAACTAGTTTCCAGAAATAAACATTTTGTTAAGGAATTTGGGGAGGTTGATGAAAATCACAAATATAAATGTTCCAAATATGAGCAATTGCATTTCTAATACTCTGAAAGTTTTATCAAACATTTTCATGAAGTGCATTAAAATGTATCATAAGCATCCTTTCTTCCTGCATTTCCCTGCACCTAGCTAATCTGTTAAAGAAATACAAGAGTAATTATCTTACTATTAACAGTGTCATACTCTGATAATCTACATGCAATTTCAGCTGACAAAAATATTAATAGAATAGGCTTTATCTTTATTTCTGATGTTCTCTGCATCTGGTCCTAACAGAATATTAAGTTCTCTAAAATTTAAGAAAATTAGAACAAAAGAACTTAGCCATATTGAACTGCTTAGGATCAAGAGTAAAAATTATTCTAATACTGGGTATTGAACACATATTGTAACATATAGACAAAGTATTACAAAATTGTACATCTGGAACCTACATAATTCTTACTAACCAATGTCACGCTAATAAATGTATCAATAAAAAATTATTTTAATATATTCCTTTTTATTAAAATATTAATAAGTTAATGATAATATTGCTAAACCTACAAATAGGGCTTACACAAGGACTTTTTCACTTTTAATCACTAAAAACAATTTACTACCGGTAAATAATTATAAAACCATAAATCTTCAGGTAATTTTTTTATGTTCATAATAGAACCAGGTACCTTGAGTCCTATACTATAAAGTATTACTAGTTCATAGATTCCAGTTATTATCCAATTGCAAGAACAGTTTGTGGGTCCATCATCATTCTCTTGAAATTTCAAGAGAAGATTCTTCAAAAATTTATCTTTAGGGAAGCCAGGATGGCACAGCAGGTTAAATGATCACTTTGCAGCATCAAATCCCAGCACCAGGCCTGTGGAGACCCACATGCTGAACTGGGTGTATTTCCCATGCAGAAGGCCCCCAGTTCAGTTCTTGCCCCCTATTTTGGCCCCTGGCTGGAGGGGGAGTGCCTCCCATGCCCCAGCCCAGTTCCTACCCTGTGCACCCCAGCCCAATCATGTGAAACGAAACCATGTCGAAAACTGATAACCTACAACTATGGAGACTGCTCTGGGCCCTCCCCTTCCCTCTGTCTCTCTGTCTCTTTCTGTCTCTGTCAAAAACAATAAAGTAAATCTTTAAAAAAATTATCTTTGGGAAAAATTTGGCTACATGTTTTTTTGGGGGAAAAATCAAATAGAGAAACATTAGGCAGCTCAGCAACCAGGGACTATGAGTTTATATAAAGGGGATTGGAAGAGACGTCATGTTATTATATTGGAGTCAATGTTACTTTTGGGGAAAATGCCATTTAACAAATCAACACTAATTATAACTATATCAAGACAAGAAGCAAAAGATACATGATTCTTTGACTCTTTGATACATATGCTTTATTTAGTGAAGGTGGTGGGGAGAGGGGTAGACCTAGAAAGGGTACAAATAAAGTTCTTAATGAAAAATCCATTTTCTCGGGGCATTTCTCTGTTTCCAGCTTCCCTTTTCCTTCTCTGTAGTTAAAACACTTAGGACAGGGATTGCGAACCTTTTGGCTATTGAGTGCCAAAGTTTATGAAATAAGAGTATACTCGCTCGACTCGCGTGCCAACCCATCGAGTGAGATAGAGGTATCAATTATTTTTATGTCTAGAAGAGCATAAACAATAATTTTTAAAATGATATTTACAGCTCCACGTGCCAAAATAATGGCTCCGCGTGCCACTTTGGGCATGTGTGCCATAGGTTCGCCACCCCCGACTTAGGAGCTAAGAGTTATTTTTTATATAAGTAGATTAAGTAAGTTTAGGCACTAAAGCTTATTGCTAAACAAGTTTTCCCTTAAGCAACAAGCTATTTATCTTTCAGCCTTGTACATTATTAGGTCAGTGATTCTCCATGTGTGGTACATATTTGATTTCTTAGAATACTTAAGAGGAGGAGAGAGGAAAAAATGGGATATTGGAAAGGGCAGATCTTTCTGCTGACATTCAGAATCTCTTCATGTACATTCTTCTTATTTATCCTTACAGGCAAACGTGTATAAACACTTATAAGCACACAGTTATTTTGCATTCACCATCATCAGCCCTGTGCTTAAAAGCCTGAAAGGAGGGTTTGGGATGAAAAGAAAGAAAAAAAAAAACAGAACAAAATGACATCAGTATAAAAATTGTAGGTTCTACAGCCTTAAATATTTCCTGTTTTGTGGCTAACTTCCAAGGAATGATCTAAATGTAATACTTCTTCTCAACACTTACTTTTTGTCTTTTTAGTAACTAACATCTGCACAAGTTTTAAAATTCTATTTGTTCAAGTTCATGGTTAAAAGATGGACAGTCTGGTCAATTATGATAAAATGTGTTTATATGTCATAATAAGTAGTGGGAAACTTTTGAGGTCCTATTATATATAATGACTTCATTATGTTCTAAGACTATACTGAAAGTATAACTTCTAGGCCACATACCAAGGAGATTATAATCTATTTAATAATTTAAAACCTATTTTTATATTCTGGTTCCTTGTATATGTCTTTGCTCAAGCCATCCTGCAACACAAGAAGTGGTTTATCATAGAAGGTCTGACAATTAAGTTTGTGAACTCATCTAGAAACAATGCTACATATCTCATTGCTGAATATCACTACAGTCACCTTTGAAGTACTCCCCTTGGGAAGCTATGTACCAATGCCAGCTCCTAGTCCACCCTTCAAAGCAGTTTTGGTACTCTTTTTCTGGAATGGCCATCAGAGCTGTCATCGTATTACCTTTGATATCCCTGAATGGTCATCTAAACGTCATCCTTTCAATATTTCCTTTATCTTCAGGTAAAGTAAAAATCATTGGAGCCAGATCAGGTGAGTAGGGAGGGTGTTCAATACAGTTATTTGTTGACTGGCTGAAAACTCCCTCACAGACAGTGCTGTGAGCTAGTGCACTATTGTGATACAAGAGTTATGAGTTGTTGGCAAAAAGTTCAGTTCAGGTCCTTTTCATATAACTTTTTCCTGCAACCTTTCCAGCATTTCCAAGTAGTCAACTTGGTTGACTGTCCAATTGGTACAAATTCATAATGAACAATCCCTCTGATATCAAAAAAGGTTAACAACCTCATTTTGACTTTTGGTTTGGACTGATGGAACATTTTTGATCTTAGAGAATTGGCTGACTTCCATTGTGCACTTGGACACTTTGTTTCATGGTAATATTGGTACACCCATGTTTCATCACCAGTGATAAAGTGGCCCAAAACATCATCTTGCCACTCCAGAAGGTCTTGGCAAACTTCAACATTTTTTTGCTTTTGTTCATTGGTGAACTCCTTCAGGACCATGTTTGCACACACTTTTGTCATGCCAAGAATTCAGTTAACATTTTCCTAACTGTTCTTCTATTGGTGTTTACTTGTTCTGCTGTGCTTCCCACAGTCAGCCGACTATTTTGATGCAATTCGATGAATTTTTGCAATGTCTTCATCAGTTCTGCTTATTACTGGCCTCCTTGACCTCTCTTCGTCAGTGATGCTTTCTGTCCCCTCAGAAAAACATTTAATCCATTTGTACACTGCTGTTTTCTTCATGGCATTATCCCCATCAACTTGGACAAACATGTCCCTGATTTAACTTCTACTCTTGCCAAGTTTAACAAGAAATTTAATGTTTTCTTTGTTGCTCTAATTCAAACTCTGACATTCTCACAGCAGCACACAAAAACCTGCAACAGTAATGAATGTCACTCAGAAGGACACCGCTTCATGTCGACAGGAACCATAGCTGGAGGCATTGATATACTAAGTTGTTTGTACAGTACTGCCAACATAAGCACACAGTGGCAAGTTTACAAACTTAATTATCAAACCTTGTACATTGCCTTGGATGGATTTTATTCTGGACATCAATAAAAGATTTTGAAGACATAACAGCATTCACCAAAGACAGTGTTCAACACCTGAGAAGTCAGCCACGTACCCTGTATTCTCATAAAGGGCTATAAAAAGAAACCACATGACATAATCTTATCTGTATTATATAAAACCTCAGTATGTAGGCACTTAAAATATTATGTATGGTTTTGAATTCCTCTGTATTATGAACCAAAAAAATGTCCAGATGAGCACATCTGAAATGTGTAATGCATAGATCAGTGTTTTCCAAACATTGCTTCGTACATTTTTCTGATAATGATTCACAGTACACATTATTGCTTTTAAGGTTTATTGTTTATTCCAATATACACCAAATTTATCTTATCCTAGATTTTTTTCCCGTAGATGTATCTGTTAATATTCTACAGAGTTCTTGAGTACAGCTTCAGAAAATTTGTTTTAGATAATTATCATCCTTTTGCCTAACAGATACAAGACTATAAAGTTAGCTTCAAAAGACCTGTTTGACAAATAAAATTAAGCACTTATAAGATGATTATAGGGTAAAATATATGAATATGTTTGGATAATTTGTCTCTAAAAGTTTATTATTATTATTATTAAAGAATATTAGGGATTCTTCTCATATCTTGAATCTTTTGTATTTGAGATGATTATGCAACAAATACATTGTCCATTTAAGGATGCAAGTATCTAAACCAGGGGAGTCCAAACTTTTGGCTTCCCTGGGCCACACTGGAAAAAGAAGAATTATCTTGGGCCACACATAAAATACACGAACACTGATGATAGCTGATGAGCTAAAAAAAAAAAATATATATATATATATATATATACATATATATATATTTTTTTTTTTAAGAAAGTTTATGAATTTGTGTTGGACCATATTCAAAGCCATCCTGGGCTGCACGTGGTTCACAGGCTGTGGGTTGGACAACATTGATCTAAACCACTGGTTCTGTGTGAATTGAAAAAGGACATTCCTTCCTCCAGATGCCATAATTCACTCAAAATAGTCCAAAACATAGCTAGTGTTTTCAAAGTTTATATATACCAGGGAACTGTAGTAGAAGAAAATAGACCGTAATGTTTGTATTAAGGTAGATAACCTTTTGTAAGATATAATGAATTAAAGCTTATTCTAAAAAATTGGTGTGGACTAAAAACTATTTAAAACTTAGTTGCTAGACTGATCCTTATAATACGAAATCAATTTAACACTTCAAAATAATATGCCTCAATAAAGATTTGAGGTTCTTAGTTTTTCAAATTTGTTCGGCATGTGCCTTACAATTTTAATTTAGTATTGACTTAAATATTTCTCAAAGAATGTTTTCCCGGGGGAAGCCGGGATGGTTCAGTGGGTTAAGTGCTCACTTTGCAGCGCCGGAGACCGGGGATCAAATCCCGGCCCCGGCCTGTGCGGACCCATATGCTGAACTGGGGAGCTCCCCCAGTTCAGTTCTCTCTCTGTCTCTGTATCTCTTCCTGTCAAAAATTTTTAAAAAAGAATATTTTCCCATCCACCTACAAAATATGTGCAGTGTATGGGTAGAGATGGCATAATTGATAATAAATATGCACATAAATTAGAATCCAGAAAGAATGTTGTTTTCTAAATTCTCTGTTTATTTTTACATCTTAAAGTTGTTCATCCCCCAAAGGAGCTCAGTTTTCATGGCATAGCTCTGAAATTCCTTTCATCTTTATCATACATTGATTTCTTTCCAGGCAGACAAATTTCAGATAGGTTATGCAAAATCAAGCTTTAAAAGTAAATTGCAAGCATAATTCTGTGATTTTTCCCACATGTTATACAATTTTATACAATTTTAGGAGCTTTGTCAAAACAAAATTTGCCAACAGCATTCATGTTTGTAACATATGTTCCTCAGGATCTAATTATAAGGTTAAGTTTCTATAGCTACGTGGATTTTTTTTTAAGATTTATTTATTTCATTTATTTGTTTATTTTATTTGTTTGTTTGTTTGTTTTGAGAGAAGGTGAAAGAGAGAGAGAATGTGTGGGGCCCAGAGCACTCTCCATAGTTCTATATCATTAGTTCTATATCATAGTTCTATATCATATAGTTTCATTCCATACAGATAGATGTAGGATCATACAGGACCCAGAACTGAACCAGGGGTCCTCCCACATGGGAGGAGAGAACTGAACCAGGGGTTCTCCCACATGGGAGGCGAGAACCTTTGCCACGACTGGTAGTTACCTGTTGCACCACAGTTCAGCATATGAGTTTGCACAGGCTGGGGCTGGGATTTGATCTCCAGACCTCCTGATTGTAAGGCAAGCACACAACCTGTTGAGCTAACCCAGCATACCCTAGATGGATTTTAATAAACAAATTTGAAGAGCAAATTTGATACAAATAGTTCTTGACTTTTTGTTATTCTCCCTTTGAAGGAATATTTTCAAAAGCAGTTATCTTTTTTGTCTACATTTATAGTTTGAAAGATATAAAAGCATTTTTAAGAGAAGTTATCTTCTATACAAAGTGAATAATCTTGCAGCCACAAATTTACTAAAATTTGGCATTTGATGTCAGTAAACGTAATAAGTAAGCATATACTGAAGGAAACATGTTTACATTTGGGAATTTATAAATATTATAAGTTAATTATTTGATAATTTAAATTGTGACAGAATAAATTCATAGGTTAATATCCTCTGGAAAATCAATCTTAATATTGCAGTTTTATTTGAAAAATGTTATAGAAAATTTCAAATGCCTATATTTCACAATAGTTCTTCAGTTCAGCAAGGCATTTAAAAATAACTTTTGGATTTTTGGATGACATTTGGAAAATACTTAACTGCAAAGTCATGTGCTATATTAATAGCTCAGAATAAAAATGAAAATTTCATTTTATAGTCTTATTTTTCCTACTGACATTTAATGTGATCTAATGATAAAGGGTATTTTTATTAGAGGTATATACTCTTAATTTTGTATGATTACTTGTACTATGGAAAAAGCAAAACTTATTGAGAACTACAAAAGTACTAAAAAGAAAGGAAAATAATTGTGAAACTTGATAATAGAGGGGACAGTGAACTAAAGCACAGTGGAAAATGCTGGATATTGACTATCTGAGAAAGAGAATATCTTTCAACGATTTTCTAGTGGCTTCTTTCAAAGCATCTTCTTAGTTTTAATAGTCCAAGATTGATGAGTCTTTGCCATTATTATTTCCTGTGACTAAATTAAAACTGTAGAGATAGATAAAATGTGCTATGTGCCCTTTAGAAAGACTCTACCGTTATGCTAAAATCACTATTTTATACTTATTAATATACCATGTGACTGAATGTGCTGTATATCTAAATTATTATATCATAACATACTGCTTGACCTATGAATATTAGTAACAGAAGACATTACAGTCTTGTTAATAGTTATAAGTTTTTATGATAGGTGAGTAGCTTTTCCTGGTGAAGTTCTTCCTTGCAAACCATGTAAAGTACAGTTACAAGTGGAGTCACACTGGTCCCGTTTGAAACTGCTCCAGCCTACTTTGTTCTTACCTTTCTACTCCACCAATTCATTATTGATTTACAAAGATATGTTTAGTTAAATTCTGGGAAAGTTAGTAGAATATTAGATGAATGCTTACTATATGATAGAAAATAAAAGTGGTCAGTTATAATAAAGTGTTCAAAATTTAATTGAATCCAGGATATCTTACATAGATGGGTTACTTGTGGAAATGTTCACTCATAATTAGATTGTAGAGATGACTTTTATTTGGGTGGGAGGAATAATTATACGTTGTTCAGGGAGTTATGAAAATAGATTTTAACATTTCATTATTTGTAGAAGCCTACCTCCCTGTAGCTTTATTTGTTCTGTTAGAATGGTAGAAGAGGGTAAATGGGGCCAAATATATGTTGAAGGAAGGACATTTGACTTTGGGTTGTGAACACAATTCAATCTATAGATGATTATTACAGAAATGTACACTAGAAATCTATATAATTTTATTAACCAGTGTCACCCCCAATAAATTTAAGTTAAAAAGGAATAAAATTAGAATATGATTAACATTTAAAATATTTTAAAGATCATATTTAATGGAAATCATAGATGATAATTAGACAGTCTTCTGTAATTAGAAGTCTTTATGTCTTTAAAGATTTATTTTTATTGTTTTTGACAGACAGAAAGACAGACAGAGAGACAGAGAGAAGGGGGAGGGCCCAGAGCGGTCTCCATAGTTGAGCATTAGTTTCCATATAGTTTCATTCCATGGGTGGATGCAGGGCTGTGCAGGGCAGGAACTGGGCCAGTAGCCTCCCACATAGGTCCCAGCAAGAACTGAACTGGGGGCACACCCCAGCTCAGCATATGGGTCCACATGGGCCGGAGCCGGGATTCAATCCCTGGTCTCCAGGGCTAAAAAGCGAGCGCTTAACCCACTGAGCCATCCCAGCTTCCCCTCTTTGTGTCTTTAGAAGAAGGTATGAAAATTTTATTCAAGGTGAAATAAAATCTTTGAAAGTTGAAAAACAAACCATGTTAATGACTTGTAATAAATAGTCGGTTTATGATATTGCCTAAATTACATTTTGATTGTATCTAAGTGGCTATAATTATTAAACTTGATTTAATTATCCTAAAAGAGGTTACACAGTTAATTTAATATTCTGTTGTTAGATAAAATAATTTAGTTCTCATTAATTATTAGTTTCCCCACAATATATACGAGAAATTAACTTGAGTACTGCAAACAGCATATGATCTGTGTAACAGATTATTGACGATGTTTAAAGTTTATGCATCTTTTAAGTGCAAGGGAAATAACACAGATGATGAATCCTAAAGTGAATTGATAATATTACAGCAACTTTCAAATGCAACTAATTTATTCCCTGGGAAAAGTTTTCAAAGAGAAAAAAATCTGCCCCAAAGCTGAAATTCCTCTTCACTGTACAGGATATGTTTGTAGTTCTGATCTTTACTAATCACAGAGGAGGGAGACAACAGTGTACACATATTTATCCTGAGGTTATGACTGATATCCTGCAGTGCCATATTTTGGATTCATAACAGCAATGGGAGTGTGCTGCTTCCACAAGAGATCAGGCCCAGGTATAAGAAACCATTCGTGTTGCTAAGATGTTGATAGTTTTGCCTCAGTGCTACCTGATTTTTACAACACATGAGGACTTCAGGGGACACTTATGTGACCCTTCTGTCTTTGATGTGTTGCAGTGATCACACTGCAGTGATCAGCTATATTAAAGATGCTCAGTGCTGTACTAGCTATCAAATAGGAGGATGACTGTTTTGAGAAGACTTCATATTTTTACTAGATTTTTATGCCAAAAAATATAAAATGGAAATTTTCTAACAGCTTCTTAAGTTTCTATTTATCATACTTGTTCACATGTTGAATATTGGAGAACTGACTGTAGATTATAAACCTAACGGTATTATGTCTATTGGCAGCTAATTGTTTTATTGGTCGCTAGGCATGAACCTGGTCATCAACATTAAATACCCTTGTTTGCGGCAAATATTCATATTTCTGTTGTGATTATCCTATTATTTGGAGTGGATACAATATCCTTTCACTCTGAAACAGTGGTTCCCAAACTTCAACTATATTATCTGTCACTTTTATAATTTTGCCATAACTATGTAATGTGTATTAATTATATTTTTAACATATTAAAAATATTTTGTTTACTAAGTACCTTTTTGTGTACCAGGTATTTTGATAGGTGATTTACATACAATGTTATGCTTGCTCTAACAGCCCTGTTAATTATCTCATTTTACAAATAACAATAAAGGTGAAGTGACCTGTTGAATTCACATACCAATAAAGCAATAGAGATAGAATTGAACCCTGGGAATTTAATGCTTTTGTTCATATGTAGTGAATCTCTTCATCTCTAATGATATTTTTCTTTTTTGCTTTAAAGTCTATTTTGTCTTATATGAAAACATAAGTTGTTTTTTCTTGATGTTCAGTTTAACTGTTCACATTATTTTACTTTATATCTTTGTGTGACCATATGTGTTAGTTATATCTCCTGTAAACAACCTATAGCTGGATTTTGATTTTTTTGTTTCTTTTAGACTGAAAATCTCTATTATTTAATTGATTGGCTAATTAATTTGCCTTAATTTTGATTTCTTATGTATTTGAAATTATTTCAATCTTATTTTTTGTTTACTATTATTCTATTTTTTCTTTTATGATTGTTTTTTAATTTTTTCTTTCATGTCTCCTTTGTGTTCTGAAAATTATGCTGTTTTTATCATTTTAGTGCCTAATTTAGTGTTTCAAATATACATACACATATAGTTAAATAATAAATTTAAAGTTAATAATTACCTCTACTTTCCTCCTAGGGAAAAAAAATTACTGTAGTATGCTTTTCAGCTCTGCTACCATTCCCCCACCATTTACATATTTTTCAGTGTTTTAATTTAATGTTTTCTTTCTGCATTATTGGATATAATATTTTTTTAAGGCTTTAGGTTGACACGTATTTTCTAGCTTATTTGCTAATCATTTTTCATCTGTCTTAGAACTTCATTTGGGGTGCATTCTGTCTTCCTGAAATATATGCACTAGTAATGCCACTAGTGAGAGTCCTTTAGGGCTTAGATTTGAGACCCCCATTTTTCCTTGTTCTTGAAGATCTGGGCTCATGCAGAGGTTTCAGTTCTAACTTCTCATTGGTCTGCTCTAAATTTCTCATCCACAGAACTTCCAAAGGCATTCATAATCCACTTAATTATGAATTAAGATTAATTCATAATCTGTTTTCAGTTCCCTGTTGGCCTTTTGGCTAAGGAGATAGGCCTTTCTTGTAAACTTAGGTTTGTGTTTTAATGGGTATTTGTTGTAATTTTTTTCATTTATTCTAGGCATTTGGAAGTGAAAGCATTTTCAGAATATATCATCTACCATATTGCTACATATAGATGGTCATATTTAATTATATTACTATTTTCTTGACTTCTTAAAATTTACTCACTTAAATGGTAATATTTAAAATGAAAATAATAAATAAGAAAAAATTTAGCTGTAAGAAACAAAAACTATGGCCCTAATGACTTTATTCCATGTTAGAGGGCAAATGCCAGGCAGGGCAAAGAGAATTAGATCTTGGAGTGGAAGTGATATATGAGGTGCTTGATGTATAAGCAGCTAGGGACATCGACAAAAAAGGTGAAGGGAGCCATGGACTAGAAAATAAGGACAGACAGGAGCTCCAGCAGAGAAAGGATTATTTGTATTGTGAGGAGGAACAGAAGTTGGGGAATGGATGAATAATGTAAGAAGTGAAGGTAGATTATCGCCAAGACAGAGGAAGGGATTCTGGGAACTCAAAGGACGTTGAAATTTAAGGCAGGAAAAGGGACAGGCCTAAAATTAAGGGAGTGGTTAGTGGTCATCAAATAAAGAGCATCCTATCTTGAGAGCTCCCATGCCAGGACAGTGTATAGGCTGCCATCCAGCACCACAGGATACTGTGCATATTAAGCTGAACAGGGGGAAATACATATGGCCCTAAAAATTCAAATGGGAGGCATAACCAATACAGGTTGCTTAACAAGCAGGAAACAAAACAAAGAAAAGAAAACAAACAAAAATACCTTTAACATAGGCCCTCAAATTTTACAGGTTGATATGAAATAATTACTACATCTAGAAGAATGATGACATACCAAAAACAATTAGAATTTCATAGGCAGTATGGTATGCGCTTACGAGTATAATAATACTGGTAGCTACTATTTGTTTATTTTACACTTGAATAAATTTTACAAAGATTTTCCATTCTAAGTAGGTAATTTTCTCTATTTTAAAGATAGGGTATCTGAGATTTGAAGATGTTGTCTAGGGCCAACAATAGCAAGTGATGGCTTTGTCATTAGAATTTAGGTGTTTCTTACATTAAGGTCATACGTTTGTTGTTGTTTTTAACTACAAACCTGCCTATTTTAAAAGTTAGTAAAGTTTTTGAAGGGAGAAGAAAAAGTAACTTTGTCATTGAAATAGCTTGAATGATAAGGCCTGTGAAGCCTAGTTTCTCAATGAATTTTAAGTAATTCTCCCCCATCTGAAAATTTAGTTGTAGAGACCCAGGGAAGTAGAGAGAGAAGACAGTAAGCACAGTTTCCTTGTGTTGCTCATCAAACAAATTAATGAGAAATAAATAAGACAAACTGATAGATACTATAGCCTGACTCCAGAGAGAATCAGTAAAATAGTTCCACTGACGTTTAGGTGAAATCATGTTTTTCTCTGTGGAAGTTTGAGTGAGTTGGCATCAGGTGTTATAAAACTCTTGCCTTCCAAGCCAGACATACCTTGAGATCATTTGTCAGATTTAAAAAAATCTTTATTATGTTTAGAGTAGTTATTTTTCTTGTTTATATTTTATAATTCCATGTTATATTTTCTTGTTTATATTTGAAAATTTACTTCTAAAATATTTAGCATACTGCAAGACACATAGTGCTCAATAAATATTATAATTTAAGCAATTATTATTATTAAAGTACTTAGTTTTATATCAAACAAAATATATTTTGCCACTGATTTTACTTCTTTCATTTTCTTGAAGTGTATATCAAGTCTATCAATTTTTCAATTAAATGTATAAGGTTAAAGAAAATGTTATGTTATTACTACCTTAATGTATGTCTTATCAGCTATAACCTTTCATCTCTCTATTAAACAGTTGTGAAATACCGAGATAACTATAAAATGATAGAATCCAAGACATCAGCTTTCTTACTAACAGCTGTTTTATGTTTTTATGACTGTGAAATTTAACTTTCAAATCTTACCACCCTCAACAAAAGATATTAAATATTTCAAATATCACAAATTATTTATTTGTGGGGGTTTTTTTTCCATGCTATAAGATTAAACCCTCTTAACTCTGGCAAACCTGAATGCCCATGGATTATATTTTTAGTTAATCTTTATCATGTTACTGAACTCGCCCATTTTGTTATAATACATTGTCCTTTTCCTATTCGTATTGCCAAGTGTGAATCTAAATTCAAGCTCTTCAGTTAACAGTATTCTTGATTTTTATATTTTATCCTTTCTGAAAGCGTGACAGTGGAAGATGAGAGACATAACCCCCATAAAGACTTTTTTATAATGTAATCTAGGGTAATGTTAATGCTAGAAACCTCTGCAAATTCAAAGAGGTTCTTTCTCCTGGTATAGTCAGGATTCATGGATTTAATACTCACTACAGCTTCTACCACTTACCTTAGGTTTCAACTGTGCCCTATGCCAAAGCTACAGTTACACTTAATTACTGTAACAAGAAAAATATTCATGTAGTCTTATAATGAGGAATCAAATCTAATGTTTAATTTTATATAGGTATGCATTGTGGGAGGAACTTTTCTTGAGTACCATGACCCTTGGCCTTAGAACCCACCTCTCAGTACTTAAGTTTACTTTAGAGCATTAGTTTACCCTGTCTGGTACTTTGGGACTTACTCTCTTTGTATATCACTTCTCAAGTTCTGAAGGCAGATGAAATGGGTGCTGGGGAGAAGGTCTTCACCAAATGGTTGTCACAAATTATATAATAAATGACACCCTTCTTTGCTTCATTCTCTGAGATGTCTCTGTGGGATATAGTAGACACTTTAGAGCAGAGATGTGTGGGTATCTCAGAGTTAGAGGTTGATACATATCCATGGAGAATATTTAGAGCTTAGGCGAGTACCCATAAACAATCAATACAAGTTATCTGCAGAATGTATTTAGAAAGTTTCCCATCCCAGCAGTTATATTGAGAGACAAGAAATACATGCTTTATCCTAGACCTTTGGCTCTAGGTGAAAGGTTGCTGTGCTGTCAACATTTTAAAACTACTTTATATTAATTGCTTGATATAATTATTTTTTATTATGGATTATGTTGCAGTGGGTCCTTTTTCCAGGGGTTAGGGGCCTATTCTTACTCTCTGACACTTTGGTTGACCACCTTGGAAAGAAGAATAAATTCTAACCCTAATACTGAGCCCCTGAACCTCTGAGATTTGCCTGTGAAAAATATTACTCATTTCTTTGAAGTCTTATCTATACAGAGAGTAATGGAGAGAAGTTATTGAATGTAAATGTATGAGTTTATTGGAGTACTCAGTTGTTTTCCTTATATTCTAGGAAATACTTGAAAAGCCTCCCTCAAAATTCCCAACTGGTATGAGAGATCACCCAGATTTCATCCATACCAAAGCCTAGCCAAGTCTAGGCTGCCCAGAGCCATTTGATGGTATATCTAGTGTGGTGGGTAGTAAAGTTTGACAATAACAACTTAGTCAGTCAATTTTAAATGGAAAATTATAGTGTGGAAAAAAACTTACTGGAAAGGGAGACAGGAAACTGAAAGGGGCAGGTCAAAACAGATCCTATCAATTTATGATTGGAATAGACATATATAAAGAGGTTTTATATATTACAACTGAAAATGGTAATGAAGAAGAGACCTTATACAAATTTAAAAATTCTCTGATGGGGTATGTTTAAAGTACCTTAGGAAATGCCACTCATAGATACAACGTTTTCTATAGTCTTTGACTATTTCTTTCATTTTGATCCTTTTTTTTTAACCTCCTTTACAGTGGCATATGGTTGATGGACATTCTAGTAGTTAGCACTAGTCAGAGTTGATGGAAATGTACACTTTGGAGCCTACCATGTTATTATGAAACTATAATATTGAAAGGGAATTTAGATCAATCATTATTGATTAAATCACTATAAAGAGGTTTATTTTTAAAACCCTGTCAAGAATTATTTCCTTCTAAGAGTTTTAAGTAAATATTTTTATATTTATTTTTTATTAAAAATATTTTATTTTAAGATTTATTTTGTTGGTTTTAACGGAGACAGAGAGAAGGGGGAGGGCCCAGAGCAATCTCCATGGTTGCATATCATCAGTTTTGGATATGGTTTCATTCCACACAGGTGGGCTGGGCCACACAGAGTGGAAACCGGGCCAGGGGACTCCCGCATGACAGGCACACCCCCAAAAGCTGAGGGCCAAACCAGGGGCCTCCCACATGAGAAGCTCCCCCTGGGGAGAATCGAACTGGGGCCACACCCCAGTTCAGCATATGGGTCTGCATGGGCCAGGGCCGGGACCAGAACTCAATTGATCCTCAGACCCTGGGGCTACAAAGCGAGAGCTTAACTCACTGAATCATCCCAGCTTCCCCAAAAAATATTTTATATTTTATTTTTATGCCCAAAATAATTTCAGGTATTTGTGCATGAATTCTTTGTTTGATTGAAACATAAAATTAAAAGCTATAAGATTCATTGTAATGAATGCTTTATTAATATAAAATATATGCTACATACCTAATTTTTGTGAGGTGTTTCCCATATATTGATAACCAAAATTACCTAGTTTTCTCATCAAGCTTATACCAGTCTACAGTTATTTTATTGTAATATTATCTACTATAAGCACCGTTACTAGTTCCAGAAAATGACAAAGTCTGAATCTTAGTTATGAGAAAGCACATTGGAGGATATAGAACAAGTGTAAGAAAGTTGAGGGATATAAAAAGATGTGAAAAAAGAAGAAGTACCGGTAATATGATTATATAGTAGGAAATAAAGTAAATAAAGTAGTAAATGAATATTAGGTAGTAGTAAATAAATAACTGAAAATGTATTTAGGCACTATATATGGTATATCTATATACATATGTGTATATGTGTATGTATATATATGTTTTGATACTATTAACCAAAACTGAGAGTTTTAGCAAATGCACAAATTATATAAAGCTTGATTTATTTTTCTGTTTAATTATTCATTCACTCATTCACTTATTGGGTGCCTATTATATGCAGGTACTACACTTGATACCAGCTTTATGGTGCAAAACAAAAAGACGTGATCCTCAGCTCTATGGTTTTAAGTGTATCTTAATATATATGTCATAAAAATAGTATATGTATATTCATCTGAAAAATGAAAACCATACCTGCTACCTCACAGGACTGTATGAGACTAAAATGAAATAATATATATCATAGTGCTTTGAAAGTGTAGAGTTATGCTATATAATTATAACTCATTTACTGCATACATGCTATGATGTATTATATGAATTATTTTATACTTTTAAAAATCATCTTTACATATTGTACAAGCTAGATGTCTGTACATATAATGACATAACACCTTTAAGAATTTGGATTTTGATTATTAATATTAATGATATGGGAAGCACCTCACAAAAATTAATTTTTATTTAATCATGATTATGTTAAGCTGAATAAATTTGTGCTGACATTGAGGAGTTCATTTTTATTAGGGTGGAGGTTTTGAAAGTTAATGCTCGTGGATGTTGGTGTTCTAATAACCTACTGTCTCCAAGAATTGCCACAATGATACTTACATTTTTGAAACCAGAAAAAAACTAAGGAATGAGGAGAGTACTTAGATTCCGTGGCTAGAGCAATTTTTTGTTTTGTTAAATTTATTGGGGTCACATTGGTTAGTCAAAATTATGTAGGTTTAAGGTGTACAATTCTGCATTGCATCATCTCTCTGTTATATTATGTGTTCACCACCTATTATAAAGATGTTTTTAAGCCAAATTTATTAAACTAGATTAACTCCAATAATTTACTTCGATTGTTGATTTAGATTTTTATATTAAAATTCTTCTGAGTTAACAGTTTCTTAAGAATGGATTTTTCTTAAAAGGCAAGCATATTCAAAGTATTAGAAGTTAAATTTCTTTTTTCTCTGAAGATTCTTTATATAATTTATTCATACATTGCTATAAAGACAAAAATAAAATCATCAGAAGAGTGGTTTTCAATTAACCACGGTAGAGAATGTACCAAAAAGATTGATGAGATCTGGAAAAACTACTGATTTCTCAGTCTCAGTGTTTGAATGAAGATGGACAACGTGACAGTGAAATTGACTAAATCTTGACCTACCTATATACTGTTCAGCAGAAGTCTGCAAGTAAAAAAGTAAAAAGTGCAAGTAGTAAGAGTAGACTCAAGGAAAGGTGATATATTTAATAATAGATAATGCATTCAAATAAATTAGTGAGGACACAGAAAATGTTGACTATAATATTTCTCAGGAAAGAAAATCCACTAGAGTTGGGACTATAAACTCTGCAGGAAGCAGTTTTGGACTGGTCATATGTAATACTGCCCTCATTAATGTTTTGAAAAAGAGACTTTGTAAAATGCAAAGCAAGATTATCAGATTTGCAAGTGGCTTTAAAAACTTGGAGTTTTCATTAACTATGAATAACTTATTTTATCAAATGAATTTTGATGTGGACCAATTCAAATAATACAGTCAGTAGTTTAAAATTATTGCTATCAAATAGAAGTCTCAATTTTTAGTTCACATTCCATGGAGGGATTCTAAGAATCTAATAATCTTGTCTCTTTTCCATAGCTTCTACCCCTCCACAGTCTTGCCCTCTCATCTTTCTGAACTCATTCAATACCAGTTTCCTTTTTTACTTAAATATTTGTCATATATGTGACCATAAATATGTTACATGATCCCAAGACTTTCTGTTTACCATTTTTAATCATACTTGGATTTATTTTGACTTGCTTATCAAATGGCATCACTGTTATTTGCTGTATTAGATAATGTACTTTGTAGGTCAAAATAAGAAATAGAAAATCAATATGGTGGCAAGGGACAGGTAAGCCAATTTTTGCAAATGCTTTGATGATACATAAAATTAAGAAGGTAATTTCAGATATATCAAGCTAGGTCAGGGCCAATCTGGTTGGACAGTATAGCTGCATATGCATTGGAATTTAAATGATTTGAAGAATCCTAGCACCTTGTCTCCCCACTTGCCTGCCTTACCTCTCCCTAATTCACAGCCAGACATTTACTTTGGCAAGTAGAGAAGTTTTTCTTTTTTTCCCACTAACCTTCCATGGTTCCTGAAATTCTCAACAATAATTTATTCAATTTGGAGATAAACTAGTACAGCTTGGGAACATAGATCATTAAGTTTTTATAGAAAAGAATAAACAAAAAGGAAAGTTTCAGCCTAGAGCATGTGAATTTGGAGCACTGAAAGAAGAAACTAAGATGAACTCTGCACAGAGGCAATGGAACATGGAGAGACAAGGAAGGAAGAGGGAAATGAAAAATGTTTAGCCTTGTTATCAATCTTTCCTAGACTCATTAAACCCTGATAGGAAAAGAGATATGTGTTAGTTGAAATCCTGAAGGGAAACAAGAAATTACTTTTATTTTTTTAATCTTAACATGTGGCAAATTCAGAGTATCCATTTTTTATAATATTTTCCTCTTAGGAATGTATATAAATGTATTTCATTGATTTAAACATTTTTGTTTAGTTGTTTGTTTGTTTGTTTTTTCCTGAAAGTAACACATAACTACTTCAAAATAGGTCAGTAAAATTTAACTCTCATGAATTGGTTGCATTTCTTTTTACTACCTTTAAAAGTTTATAGTTCCTTTTCTGTTGAAATGGTATTGTTTTAAGCTACATCTAATGAATATTTGGGGGTGGTGAGGTGATCTTAAAGTGTTCATAGCTGTAGGACTACTATTCAACTGACTTTTCTCCCTAAAAATTTGCTTGGATTATTTCAAAGTAAATTAGATTTAGTTTTGTTATGCTGACGTGTAATTTATGGATGCATATATGTTTTTACTTTGTAAATATAGTTCATTTACCCCTAAAATGCAAGGCAGACGGATGGGGACTTCAGGAAGAGCCATCATGAAGAGCACCAGTGTGAGTGGAGAGATGTACACACTGGAGCATAATGACGGCAGTCAATCAGACACAGCAGTGGGTACAGTTGGAGCAGGTGGAAAGAAAAGGAGATCCAGCCTCAGTGCCAAAGTGGTTGCCATAGTGTCTCGAAGGAGTAGAAGTACATCCCAACTAAGCCAAACAGGTGAGTGAAGTGAATTCAACCACATCTCAAATTCTTACTGGAGAGACAAAGGTGAATCTTCCTTTTATGGCTAGTGATGGGATTGTAGAGTGTATTAATTCTTCTTTGCAAAGGAATTTTATTTTTCTGTCTCTGGAAATCTGTCATATGTATGTGTTTGTTTGTTTTTTCTGTACAGCTTTCTAACAAGGTATCATATGTAAATTTGTAATGATATTTTTCCTTAAGTTAAAAAATTAAAGTCATGTTTACAAATATGCAAGGAAATGCAAAGAAGTATTAAAGATCCAAATTGATTTGTGCAGGAAAAGCAACAGGATTCTCTTTTCAAAATGTTCCATAATACAATTACTTATAATTTAGGCTCAATCTATGCTTCTATAGAAAAGAAGGTCAGTTGTGCAACTTGAAATACAGTTTCTACGGTACTGAATGAATATAATACTTGAACTGTAATTGTTATATTTTCAATGCAAGTGAAAACCCAGCAGTTATTTTTACTTTAGAGAAATGGGTCAGTGGATTTGTACAAAGAATGTTTTAATACAAATTTGAGACTCAAATAATTTTCTACTGCTTATATTTTTTAAGAAGCTTTATATCCACAAGGTATTTAAGGGGGGAAAAGCAAACACAGAAGGGAAGATGGTTGTTTCTGAGTTATAAAATATTTAAAAGTTGCCTAAAATTATATCATATTTGGTCAGATGTATTAGCAATTCATTACTATGCTCAGTACTATGGAAAACCAAAGGTAAGAGAAATACTGAACTGATTTCGATTGTCAGCACCTGTTTCCCCTGTTATAACCATTGGTTTTCTTTTTTTGTTCCTTAACAGCAAAAGTCTTGTCATAAAGTTTACTTATACCAAAAAACTTTCATGAAATCCTTTTTGTAGTTAACCTGACATCCTAGAAAGTACCTATTTAAAATTATGCATGCCACTGGACAAATTGAGAAACAAATTAGAGGTAGGAAATATTGAGTCATTCAGACATTTACCTAGTGCATACAGCTATTTGTCTTACAGAGGTTTGTCTTTCTGAAAAACACAGGTTTAGAGTCAACCTAGATTAGCTAGCATCTCTGTGATATGTTTGCCTCATCCCAATAAAATGAGCTGTTTTTTGTGCAAGAGAATCATTTGTCTTCCTTAGGGTCAGGTTTCTTCCTTCAGAGTAGGAGGCATTTTTTGTTTTGTTTGCTTTATTTTATTTCTCATGGTGGTGCTTCTTGGGTTTGGCATTGACTTAACGATACTTTATAGAGTGTGGGGTGTGCATAAGCCTTTCACCACCAGATTTCAAAATACTTCATCACGTATATCAAAGGCAAGTACTCTTTGATATAATTCCCATGTGAGAAGCTGCAGGTTTAAGTGATGGCTTATCTTCTTCCCCCAACTTTTCACGGTCTGTCTCTTTTTTACTTTTACCCTATAGTTAATTCTCTATCATTAACTAGTTGAGTAGAATTATGTTTTCTTAGAATATAGCACAACAGTAATTTTACATAGGAACTATAGTTGTGCCACAGCTTTGTAACTAATAGGTTCAAAGGATTATCATTGAAACACTCAGCCCCTTTGCTTCATTAATTTAATTTAATTCCAGTTATGCTTATTATTCAATTTCAAATGCTATCTACCATTGTTAGTAACTTGCATGGAATACCCTACTTTAAGAGATTAGGTTGCAGTGTACAGGAACAAAAAGAACATTGGATTACAAAGCCAAGAAAACAAAATAGTTCTTAAAGGAAACTTAATTAGTGAACTGGGACTTCATCTTTCTAGAACTCAGTTAGCTTCTATAATGGGTGGGTTACACTGGATATCCTGCTGTGAACTTTCTATGTATAAAATTTTATATTTATCTTCCTACATAATAATTTTATAATATCTTTTATTTGGTAGCCTGTTTGCATTCTTCTTGATCTTTCTAAAGTAAATGACAGATGTTGGAAAACCTCAACTATCACTATTCTTTGTGTCAGTGCATGGCCTGATTTTTCTCTTCTACAATTGATTTTTCCCCCTTTTCAATGATTATGTTTCCTTTCTCCTGTGAAGATTCACCGAAATTCAAAATTTCTCATTCTAAGAAATCTCATTTTTTTATTGCTTCAGCTTCTGCATATGACAATCAAATATGTATTTCTGGATTCCCCCTCACCCAAGAAATACTCACTAATTCCAGTACCCCATAAGAAAGTTTCTCTTTTTTTGTTTTTTTGTTTTTTGTTAAATTTATTGGGGTGACATTAATTGATCTCAATTACATTGTTTCCAGCTATACACATTACAGTGTCTATACATCACCTTATGTGCTCACCATCCAGAATCAGTTCACTTTCCATCACCGTATGTTTGATTCCCCCTCCCTACTCTCCCCATCTATCTCTCCCACCCACCTCCACACTTACCCTCAGGTAACCACTGAACTATTGACTATGTCCATGAGTCTTTGTGTCTTTGTTTCTTTCAGTTTTATATTCCACCTGTAAGTGAGGTCAGAAGAAAGTTCCTCTTGGATGTCCCAATTTAGGCAAGCTCAGTATTTCCATATACCTGAAGTTTTAGCCCTTCCTTTCAGTAACACCATGGTTTTCATAATTACAAACCCTTAGAATAATTTCTTTCATTTTTTTTCCCATTTATCCTAAATTTCCTCTTCCCCAGGCCCATCATCCCAGAAAAAAAAACACAAAAACTGACTGGTATTGATCCAATGTTAAGAAGTGCTACTATAGTTGATTCAGATGTCTTTGTTATGAAATAAAATGATTAATCTCAGACTGCTGAGTCTTTTCAGGAGGCTGTCCAAGAGCATAGATAATTAAAACGTATTTTCTAATGCCCATTGATCAAAGATTTGGAGGTGGAAAACAGCATTACTTATATATTAAAATATGCTGGGTGTTATGTGAAATAGAGTGTACATATTATGTTTAATGTCAGTGTTTAGTTGTGCTTAATGTTAAAAAAAACTTAAGGGCTTCTTTTATGGTGAGCCTCTTGGGGACCCATCTCTATATATCCTGGGTTACAGGTTCTCTGTCCTCTCTCATGCAAATGACAGATAATCAGGAAAATATGAGGCACTTACAAATAAAGTGCTATCATTTTAGAATGATAGATTTTAAGCACCTTTATGTTTTATATAGCCACAAGCTTGCTCAAAGGAGAACATGAGTCTTTATGTGAAATTATGTAAACTTCAGTCATCAAATTGAAAAGCATAGTAAATTTTATATATGCATATATATTTACTATGAAGAGCATTTACTATGCTCTTCAATTATGTATATAATCATTTTTATAGTATGTTGCAATTATAACTATATGAATATATTTAAATCAACCTTTATCATACTTTTTATTCATAATAAAAGTAGAAATAACTTTATATAATGTATTTTTGAACTAGAAAAATAACATAAACAGGAAAGTTTCCAAACATTGACTAATGCTGCTACTGATAAAGCCTTCATGCAGTCCAGCTCATAAATAAAAATCTAACTAGCAGCTGAATTAGATTGGAAAGTGAAGTAGTGAAGGAACAGAAAATTTTAACAACAGGCTCTTGATCCAGGAATATTTTGGAACTGGAGAAGCTCTGGGTGAACTTAGGGCTAAGCTTTAGCATGTGAAGGAGATTTTAGCTTATGTAGGTTTAGTGGCCCAACCAATGTAATGTGAGAATTTGGTTCCCTCACTCATGGATGGATTATTTGATATTTCACTAGTGCTAGTCCCTTCCTCACTTATATATGAAGGCATTTTTGAGAAGGATATATATACAAACCGTGAAGAATTATCCCTAAATATACCCTTGCAATTACCTACAAATATAAGATAATTATAATAAGTATGATAGAATAGTAAGTATACATGTGTGTAAGTGAATAAAACTAATCATAGATTTGCATTTTAAGGGCTTTTTCCATGCAATCTTACGTTATATATGTGCATGTGTTTGTGTGTATAATTTCATTCCTTTACTGGTCACAACAAATTTATGGAGTACAATTACTATTATTCCCATTTTGAAGTTGAAGAAACTAAGCCATACAGGAATTAGCTAACTTGCCCCTGGCTTCCTGGTGCCAGACCCTATGCTCTTAACCACTGTGCTAAAAGGAAAAGTTTAGAATGAGTTTCAACAAACACTTACTTCACAACTATGTTGTTAGTACGTGATAGGCACCATGCCAGACCCTGGGCTAAGAGTTAAGAATACTAAAGAGATGACTTATATTCATCTCCACCCTCAAGGGCACATGGGATAGTAAGGCAAATCACATATAAATATTGGAGCTCAGAGAGGACAGTTATCCAAGCATCAGAGGGTGCAGAGGAAGCACCAAGGAGAGTGATTTATGCTCTCATGCATTCTTTTTTTTTTATTGTTAAATTTAATGGGGTGACATTGGTTGGTAACAATTAGTTTCCAGATGTGCAAGTCTGTGTCACATCATTCATGCTATGTGCCCACCACCCAGAATCAGCTCCCCTTCCACCACCATATATCTGGTGCCCACTCCCACCTCCCCCCACAACTCTCCCTCCCCCCTCCTCCCTCCTCTCCAGGTAATCACCAAACCATTCAGTGTGTCCATAATGCTCGTGCCCTCTCCCATCTCCCCTCCCTCTCTCCCTCCCCTCTCCTCCCCTTCCCTCAGGCAATCACCAAGTTATTGAGTGTGTCTATAGGTCTCTGTGTCTTTGTTACTTTCAGTTTTATATTCCACCTATAAGTGAGGTCATAT
>PVKE010008949.1:0-37509 GCA_004027555.1 Craseonycteris thonglongyai | reverse complement strand
GATGGGTTAGGGAGGATACACAGGAGGAACTAGTGGCCCTGGAGCCCCTATTCACATGCCTGCAAGTAGAAAACAATGTTATTTCCCCTTCCTTTCTACCAGTGCAGTGACCTTCAAGGTCAGGACACTACAGGTGGCTGGGTTTTATCCTGCAGGATGGGAGGAACACCATGACCTGAGTAAGGCATGGCTTTTGGTATGAGGGCTGTAGGGCAAGTGTGGACTCAGGACCTAAAGACAATGACATTGATGGTCCTCTGTTAAAACGTTAAGCCCCTTTGCCAGGCTGCCTTGGGCAAACATCCCAGTTGCTGCTTCTACTCTGCTGCCTTCAGTTCTGCCCATCACTCTTTTTCAAATCTTCACAGTGCAAATTCCTTCTTTATCCCTTCTGTGTCCAGGGGTTGTGGCCCTGAGATCCATCCCCTTCCCCTGGGCCATGTGTGGCCTCACCTGCCTCCTGGAGGGGTATCTCCTGCAGTCTGGCTACTTAATCAGGAAGCATGCCATGCTTGCATGTGCCCATGCACATGGTCCACCAGGACCCTCCCAGGGGTCCCTGGCACTCCAAATTTGCTTCCTGTCAGGCGGCATGTTAATGACACATCTAACACCTTGTGCACACATGTGACCAGGTGAAACCACCCAGCTACACCCTGTGGAGAGAAAGGCTTCTCCTGCTGCAATATAGTCTCTACAGCTTTATTTTCTGAAGACCAACTCAGTGTGTATGCAATATGCACTTAGTTCCTCTTCGTTTGCCTGCTCTCAGGTTGTGTCCCAGTGCTGATCGGGTGCATAAGGGGGTCCCTATCATAGTTACCACAAAGCTACCAAATCTTTTAAATTACTTCGTTTTCACTCTAAGATTTGGGTGGCTTAAATTCTTAGGCAGGGCCCTCTGGAGGGCACTTCTATGAAATTCTAGGAAAGGGGTCAATGTGGGCTTTATTACCCTCACGTCCACCTAGGATGCTCTGTGAGAGGGTGACATGGGGAAGTTGGGGGGCTAGTTGGGTTAGCACTCACCTGAGTGACCAAGTCACCTCCAAAAGACTGACCCAGAAGAATCTGCTAATAGCAGGATAACGGCTTCTCTGTGTGCTGGATGGTGTGGCCAGAGGGTAGACTCTGCTCTGAGGTCAGGGGGAGCCCTCTGCTGTCATGGTCTGCTGCCATTCACTGGGAAGTAGCCCCAGTTCTGGGGCCAGGTCCCTTTGGAGGATGGGAGACAGTCTCCTCCTCAGGCAGACTGCTCACAGCTACGCACATGGAGAATCATTCACACATGTCTGTGTGCTGCTTTTCATGGGGCATTTGATTGGCCCCAGTTCTTGGTGTCCTGAAATTTCCAACTCAGTGCCCAGGCAGGCAGTGGCCTAAATTTTGGTAGATCTGAAACCCGAATTCACTTGTTCATGTTGGGTGCTACAGACAAACAAGGCTTCATGCTCTACTGAGAATCAAAGATCAAGCCTTGGGATGCCAGGATGGTTCAGCGGGTTAAGGGCTCGCTTTGCAGCCCCGGGGTCCGAGGATCAAATCGGGCCCAGGCCCGGGTGGACCCACATGCTGAAGTGGGGTGAGCTTCCCATGTGGGAGGTGCCTGGCCCAGTTCCCGCTTTGTGTGGCCCCCGCCCACCTGTGTGTAATGGGACCAATTCGAAAATTGATGACGTACAACTTTGGAGACTGCTCTGGGCCCTCCCCTTTCTCTCTGTCAAAAACAATAAATTAAGTCTTAAAAAAGAAAGAAAGAAAAAAGAAAAGATCAAGCCTTTATCACCTTCAGTAGATTTTGCAGTAAGAAACTGGGCATGGGGAAGCCAGGGTGGCCCAGTGGGTTAAGCGCTCACTTTGCAGCACTGGGGACCGGGGACTGGAGATTGAATCCTGGCCCCGGCCTGTGAGGAACCAGATGCTGAACTGGGAGCTCCCCCAGTTCAGCTCTCTCTCTATCTCTCTCTCTCTCTCTCCATCTCTGTCAAAAATAAATAAATAAAAATATATTAAAAAAAAAGAAACCGGGCAGTGCTCTGAGCAGCGATGATGCAGCAGCCCTGTGATGTGAACAAGGCGGACGGGGCCAAAACCTGTTTTTCCTGAGTAAGCAGACCTGAGTCAGCCCTATGGTAGGTGCTGCTGCTTAGCCTCCATCCCATCATCTTTAGAAATACTCTATTCCCACCACCTAGCAAATGACAGCCAGCATTCACTGAGCACTTACAAGCCAGGTATACTGTGCTAAGCATTTCCAGGAATTTCTTGAGGCAAGTTTCTTAACCTTCCTGAATTTGTTGCCTCATTTGTAAAACTGGTGTCAAAACCACACGAGGCTATTTTACTGGCCACGACATATTTATATCCCTTAGCACACATTGCCTGGTGCATTATAGGCACTTAACTCTGATTGTTGCTATGAAAATTTTATTGGGCTTTTTATCTAAATTTATATTTAAAAAACTAGGCATTGTGGATATTGGGATAGCTCAACAGGTTAAGAGCTTGCCTTCCAATTGTGAGGTCCGGGGATCGAAGCCCAGCCCTGGCCCATGCAAACACTGAACTGTTGCCCCACTGATAACTGCTGAGATGGTGGCGAAGGTCCTCCCCTCCCATGCAGGAGGCCCCAATTTGGTTTCTGCCCTGCATGGCCCCACATCCACCTGTGTGGAATGAAACCATGTCACAACTAATGATGTGCAACTATGGAGACAGCTCTGGGTCCTTCCCCTTTCTCTCTCTTACCTTCTCTCAAACAATAAAATAAATCTTAAAAAACAAACAAACAAACAAACAGAAAAACTAGGGATTAAATTTCATGCTGTCTGAATTGATTCAGTTTCTGAATTCAGAGAACGAAGGATACCAAATTATCAGAAGGCAAATGTGAGTATTCAGTTCGTGGGTTTAAATAATAAGAGATAGTTGTATTTTAGAGTGTTTTTATAAACTACACCCACACTTGGGAGACTGTGATGCTCCTGTCTAAGTTTAAGAATTAAATGGTATATACATTTTTATAAATTATCCTAAAATGGAGAGAGATATAGCTCTTCATAAATTTCTAGACTGTCATCATGCTGACAAGGCTTAAGGTAGGTAAATAAAAACAAACAAGCAAACAAAAGACAATGAAACCCCAAATTCCACAGAAATTGTGTCTAGTGACAGGCTACCCCCCACTCCGCACAGGTGACTCACAACTTAATTTGAAGTACCGAACATTCACAAGAAGAGAACACTGTGGGTACCTAACAACGTACCCTGAGCCCAGAAGGTCTGGGTAAGGTGGTAAGTGTACATGACTTCCCTCAGGGCTGGAACAAGCTCAGAAAAAGCATTCAAAGTGGGGGGAAGGGAGCATGACCCATTGGCTGAGCCTGGCCCAGCTGGGCAGACTTGGACGGGTGGAGCAGAAGAAAAGTGGCATTCCTGGAAGGAGACATGGCTTGAGCAATGGGGTAAAGGCAGGCCTATTAGTGCTGCCTGAAACATGAGAAATCAAACTGTAAGTTACAAAACCAAGGCCCATCTGGACTGGATTTCATGTATGTGAGAAATAACGCTTTTGGTTTAAGCCAGCTAGATTTTTGGGCTGCTATTTCAGCTATCATCAATTACAGCAACACACATACACATTTATTTATTTTTTTGACAGAGAGAGAGAGAGAGAGAGAGATACAGAGACAGAGACAGAGAGAAGGGGGAGGGCCCAGAACAGTCTCCATAGTTGCACATCATTGGTTTTTCCACATAGTTTCACTCCACAAGTGGGTGCAGGTCTGCACAGAGCAGGAAATGGGCCAGGGTCTCACCCCGGTGAGAACCGAACTGGGGGTACTCCCCAGTTCAGCATATGGGTCCACTTGGGCTGGGGCCGGGATTCGCTCCTCCGTCCCCGGGGCTGCGAAGTGAGCACTTAACCCACTGAGCCATTCAGCTTCCCCAACATTTAAAAAAATGTATCCTGGGGAAGCCGGGATGGCTCAGTGGGTTAAGCGCTCACTTTGCAGCGCCGGGGACCGGGGATCGAGTCCCGGCCCCGGCCCGTGTGGAACCATATGCTGAACTGGGAGCTCCCCCAGTTCAGTTCTCTCTCTGTCTCTGTATCTCTCTCTCTCTCTCCCTCTCTGTCCAAAATTAAAAAAAAAGTATCCTGAGTTGTTCATATAACACCTATCAACAAGCAATTGCCAGTCCTCTGTCAATAGACACCTCCACCAAAGGTTGTGGCTAATTTTTCCCTATTCCAATAACCCTACAATAAACATTCTAATGAAGTAGGTTTTGAGACATATTATTACATTGTTGAAAGATAATGTTTGAAATGCAGCAGGCACCTAGGAACTTGCTCCACCTCAGTCCGGTATTTCCCATCTTTTGCTCATTCAGCTTGAGCTCATGAAGTCGGCAGGGTGCCAGCCTGTTGCAGCTAAAGCTACTCTGGCTCAGTCTAGCTTCATGCTGCGCTACTTTCTTTCCGCATGAACTGTTTTCCCGACAATAACCTTTCCACCTACTTATTTCTTACAGGCTCCGAGTGCCTATCACTTTGGATATTCACCTCCTGGTTTTCCCAAGATATCAGCTTCTCACCAGGCTCCAGACTCCTCGCTTGTTCATCTCACCCTACTCTCATATTTCATCTATTTAACAAACACCATGCCTGAATATGTACCTGTGCATACCCAGGTGCAAGGCGGGAAGCACACCTATGTGACATACGGGTGTTGCCCTCTCATACAGGAGATGACATTATACTACCTGTGACATGTGATAACAGATGGGTGTTGGGGGGAACAAATTCTAGCAGGCTACAGTTAGTCCCAGCACTGACACGGAACTGATCAGAAAATCAGCTTTTGACAGAGACATAAAATTGTGCTTTTCTTTACATTCAGGTTTCTCATGGGGCACACATTAATTTCTGGACTTTAAAAACGTTCTTTCATAAATGAAAGAACCACTTGAGTTATTACAGCTGTAAGTACCACTTCAAGGCATCATTCCTTGTAAAATGAGCCCTTGTTCTTCTACCCCGCAGGGGCTAAACACAAAGCACAATGCAGGCCAGTTGCTTACAGGCAACAAAGCCGGGGACTCATGAACATACTTTTCTCTTCCGGTTTTTCAGTCCAGATGGTGGTTCTCCGTGTGCGGGTTTACACATGGTAGTAGATGCTGTCTATAGATATTGCTCACACCCTTTGAGCCTCCGATTCCGAAATGTGCTTTTAGAGCATTCTAGTACATGAGGAGAATGGCCTGTGCCTCTTGCCTAAGTGCATTTTGACTTTGGGGAGTGCTTTTCCCAGTACTGAGCTGGGTAGAAGTGCAGGAGCGGTGTAAAGAGGGAAAGGAGATGGTGTGTAAACAGCTCAGCTTCCTTGCCTGTTAGTGGGACAATTCTGATGTGCATTAGTTTCTCATTCAGTTCACAGGACTGAGGCCCACAACATACCCCCTCAATGAAGTGCTCTTGAATGACTGTCCTTCCTTTCTTGCCTGTGTCACCTCTCCACTCCTTCAGTGCCTCTCGGGGTCACCTGCTAAATAAACGACTTGCATCTAAATCAGGCATGTCCAGGAAGGCTTTAAATGAGACCCAACATTACAAGATGTTTTTGCAAACTTTTTTTTTTTTTTTTTTTAAAGCTCATCAGGTATTGTTAGTGTGAGTGTGACCCAACACAATTCTTCCCATGTGGCTCAGGGAAGACAAAAGGTTGGACACTGCTCATTTAAATCCTGGTTCAGACAAAAACTCTGAAAAATGTGTGAAAAAACATGATCCTTCTCCTCAGGAAAATATGTCATACTTTTAAGAAACCTAGGTAAGTTCCAGTGGAATTTTGATATTAGGGTCAGGGTTCCCAGATCACCCCGACTTCCTTTTTCTCCCATCCCCCAAAAGATTACTGAGGGAGCCATCCATACACAAGGACCAGCAGCAGCCTAACAGGAATGAGAGGATTATTTTATTAATAGCTTCAAAGTGCCTAAAATCCCTCTGTAGCCTGTTTAAAACACCCTTTGCATGGCTGGCCTCCTTTCAGTTTTCTCAAGAGGTCTTCTCAAAACTATTACTTTCTAGCGCAGTACACTGACCTTTTCTTGAATGATGCTTTGTAACAATTGCTTATATGTTTGCTTAGTTGTTTACTGTTTCTCTACTGGACTGTATGGTCCATGAAAAGAGGAACCCTTTGTTTACATTGTATAACCAGTGTTTGCCACTGTTCTCACGTAGAAGATACTTCATAAGCTGAGAAAGAGGTTGAGGTTTGGGCTTCTGACCTCAAACAGCCACCAATTCCTTGCTCATTAAAAACATGGGATCTTAACTTCTATCAGGCTACAAGGAGAAAGCCCAGGGGACAGGGAAATAAAATGACCAGATCTGCAGAGCAGTTCCTGACTCAATTAAACCATCAAGCTGTGTGAGTGGAGGAAGCAGAAGAGAATCTATTAATGCATAGTGACCCCAACCACCAAGTATACAAGTCAATTAACATCTTGAGTTTTATTTTTATTTATTTTATTGAGAGATGAGTTAGAGAGAGAGAGAGAGAGAAAGGGGGAGGGCCCAGAGCAGTCTCCACAGTTGTACATCATTAGTTGTGACATGGTTTCATTTCACGCAGGTGGATGTGGGGCTGCGCAGGACAGGAACTGAACAGGGGCCTTCTGCATCGGAGGTGAGAACCTTTGCTGCTGTTTAGCATATGAAGCTGCACAGGCTGGGGCCAGGAATCAAACCTTGACTTTGTGATTGGGAGACAAGAGCTGAATCACTGAGCTATCCCAGCTTCACAATGCCCGCCCCCCCCCCCCCATATTGAGTTTTCATTATTAGATTAGGAACACCTTTTCACTGGGAAAGGGGAAGTGGAGGAAAGTGGCCAAATCCATCCCTGAAGTATATATAATTCTGCAGATAACTTCAAAGGAGTAAAGAAAGGGGGGGGGGGCCCTCACAAACCTTCTTGTCTATGGTCCACACAGACCAACAATCTCTGGTTTATGGATCTTTTAATTGGCATAAACCTTGAGATCTCTAACCTTTACCATGAGATTTAGCTTCTCTGATATATTTGCCCCTTTTCCCTTTTCCCTGCAAAATGAAAAAGGGCAAAACATGACAGTAAAAAATGTGTCAGTATTAACAGCTAAATCCAATTTTAGGACTATGCTTTGCTTTCAAACTGGGGGACTCTGACACCTTTGCTGTGACTGGAATATTCTAGCCTCTCAATTTTTACCTGTTGAAATCAACTTTCAGGGTGTGGCACAAATGCCACCTCCTCCAGGAAACGCTTTCTAATTTCAGGAACCAGGTGGAAACCTGCTCACAAGCCCATTCCCACAGCTCCTACGTGACTGCTGTGGTTTTGTGGTCAAAGGACCTCCTACAGCAGAACTCAGCATTAGGCTTTCCAGATCCTGGCAGGACCTGTTAACGTCTTCCTTAACGACTACTATTGGTCTGAAAGATGTTCAACTGAGAGCAGATTTGCATAAGGTGACCAGACGTCCCGCTTTTGGCGGGACAGTCCTGATTTTTAACGATTTGTCCCGCGTCCTGCGGCGTTTTAAAAAAGTCCCGATTTTTGGAAAGAATGCACAAGCTAGGGAACGGCGGGAGATAAGACTAAATTTTTAATCAAGAACCCCCTCCCCTCCGTCAATGGTGTCCCGCTTTACCAATGTTAAAATCTGGTCACCTTAGATTCGCACCTAACCCAATCCATGGTGATACTTTTTTCCACTTTACCAAGTGCGTTCAATTTTTCACCTTATCACTTTCCAAATGGGTCTAAGTGGTTAACCTGAGAAAACTGAAGTTCATTCAGGTCGCACAAGTCAAAGCCCTTGAAACGACCCCAAACCGCGAGTCAAATCTCACTTGCTCAGTGACCTAACCGCGTCAGTGGGAAAAGCCCCAACTTTCCGAGACTCCCAAGACGGGTGCCCATTTGACCTCCAGCAGACCCAAAGTTGAGAAGGGGCAGAACTCCCTCCCTGCTAAATTAAGGTTGCCATGACCGGAGCTGCAGAGAGAACTTCCGCCTTGGAAAAAGCGTCGTCATCGGGCAAACTTCCGGTTCCACGGTGTCCGTAGCCCAAGGCCTTTTATCCTAGTTGGCAGTCGTCCACACCCCGCAGCTACCCCACCCAGCTGCTCCCTCGGGCTATCCCCACACCCTGCGGAGTCGTTTGCACGTCCAAAGGGTGTGACGGCTACGCCGTTAACATCACTCTGGAGAAAGGAGGAAAGCCAGCAGAATACCCGCGATCTTGAAGTCGTGGAAACCTGGGGCGGAGAAGCGGGATGAAGGCCTGGAGGCGGGACTAACAAATGACTGACGTCCACACACACCCATTGCCTTTCTGATTCCTTCTCAAACAAACCAATGAGTGCGACGACGGAAACAGCAGCGTGCCCCCGAAGCCAGAGGAGCCCCGCCCCCTTCGCTAGGCTTCTTTTATTGCCATGCTTAGTGTGGCTACCGCCTTTGTGCTACTTCAGACTCTTCTCTGGGTCTCCGATGCCCTTGCTGAATTCCTTCCTCAGCATTTCTTCCCTTCTGTCAACTTCCACCGTTTCGGGCTTAAGGCTCGCTCGCTGTGAATCCAACCACACTAGAGATGGTGGCCGGGGGGGCGGAGCCGGGGCGGGGCGTGCCCGGCGCGGTGACGTAAGCGCGCTGCGCGTCGGCAGGTGGAGGGAGAAGGGAAAGTTTGGCCCGTGCGTGGGGCTGGGGTGGAGGGCGGGACAGAGGGGCTGGGCCGGGGCGAATCTCGCGCCGCTGCTGCAGCAGAGGCTGAGGCCGAAGCCGTGACTTGGGCCGGGCCGGACAGGGGAGTGCCGGACGTGGAGGAGCAGGAGGCAAGGTCCACCAGAGCCTCGAAGCCCTGTGGCTCTTCTGTGCTGTGACCCCCGCACCCAAGCGCTGTCTGACCCGTGGCTATTCTCGAGGCGATTGGTGGGGTCGCGGCGGCAGCGGTTGGGGGTGGGGAAAGGCGCGGCGAGGAGACGAAGGAGGTCAGCGAGTTTGAGGGAGGACCGAGAGCTGTGCTGCCGTCATGTCCGAGGACTCGAGCGCCCTGCCCTGGTCCATCAACAGAGACGACTATGAGCTGCAGGAGGTGATCGGTGAGAGCTGGCGCCACGGAGTGGGGAGGCACCGCTCTGGGCTGCGGGTGACACGCGGGAACATGGGGACCCGCGGAAGCTCGGGGAGCGCAGGACTCATCGATACTAATGCGCGCTCTGGGAGCCGGGGGCATTGTAGCGCGCGTGGGTGAGGCTCCGGGTTTGTGCAGCGCGTGTGAGGCGGGGACGGGATTTTGAGTGGCGCGCCTGTGGGGCGGAGTGGGGTGAGGTTTGAGGGGCTCGTGAGAGATTTGTTGAGTGATAGATGTTTGAACCTGAGCGACAAATGTTTCTTGGAGAGAAAGTGCAGGCGCGGGACAGGCCTTTACGAGGCTGTGCGAAAAATAGGATATTGGAGTTGGGGGTTGTGGGGGTAGGGTGCTTCAGTTCTCTCCCGCATCCGTGAGAACGCTTGACTGCCCACGAAGTGCCAGGCATTGCTGAGGTGGAGCCGGGGTTCCTCTGCAGATGAAGCTGCAGGTACCGCACTGAGCAACGTGGGCACAACTTCCGACTGCTTGGAACTGATATTGTAGTCAGGAAAGTAGACATTAAATAAGTAGACAAAAGAATTACAGGTTTTTGGCAAGTGCTAGGAAGGAAATAAGGTGTTCTCGATAGGGAATAACCTGGAGACGTCGTTAGGGTGATTTCAAGGAAAATTCCCTTTTTGGGGCATTTAAGTTGAACACTGAAGGGTGGGAAGGAAGCGTAAGAGCCTAGGGAAGGTTTTTCCTACCGAGAAATGAGAAACTGCAAAGGTCCTAAGGAAGGAAAGCTTGATGTGTTTAAGGACCTGAAGGAAGACTGGCATAGAAAGGATAGAAATGGTTAGACATGGATAGAAAAGTAAGGGGAGAGGGCAGATCTTAGGGACCTCAGTTCTGGTAAGGATTGTAGAATTTTGTTTTAAGTGTTATTGGAGGGCTTCGAGCAGGGACATTACATGATCCAATGGTTTGGCTGTTGTGTGTGGAGTGGATTTGAATGAGGTCCAGGAATACCGGTTGGCAGAGACCAAAACTTGTACAAACGTGGGTTGTAATTCTCAGAGAGGCAAAGTAATTGGGGATCGGTGCGGACTGGGGATGATGAGGTGAGTATTTGTTGGACAACAATAATCCACTGGCTTTAGAAATCAAAAGGGATTGGTGGGTTTAGCTAAACAGAAGCTCAGTCCAAGAGTCATGAGCAGACTCCTGTGTGTTGGAGGATGGAGATTGTCACTTTGCTAAATCAGCATTCTGTTTCAGAATTAGTTTTATAACAAGTACTGGCTGGAAATTCCTTAGCTGTCTTGGTGTGAGTGTTTATTGCACTGTGTCTGTGTTTCACAGATATTTTGTCATATTTGTTTTTCACTTGCCTCTTGTTTCAAAACAAACCTGTGCTAAGTTTTATCTGAAAGACATCACTTCTTTTTCCTTAAGTCGTTTCGTGGGCCTGTGTTCTTGCTGAGTCTTGACTTGTACTGGTTGGTTCTAAAGAGAGCTAGCGTGGCAATGTTTCTGTCTTGATTGATGGCTTCTGGGTCTGTCAGAGTTTCATATTGAAGAAAGGAATTAAGTGGGAGATCCCAAAGCGATGTCTGAAAAGAAAGGGGCCCCTATGATTATTTTAGAAGAAGAATTTTGCTTCCCTTTTTGGTAAGGTGTACATACATCTTTCTAGGGTAAAGAGGATGCTTGTGGGCATTCATAATGTCTTTGCTTTTAAGGTGGCATGGGGCTCCATAGAGATTTTGGAGACTACTCTCCTTAGATCAATAGCGTGTCTGTGAGTGGCAAAAGGGAGTTTTAGCCCTCTAGGATAGGGCTTATCTTCTCATTCTCAAAGTGGTCCATTGATAAAAGGTTAAACTCAAATGTGATTTGATCACTTTTTTTTTTTTTAATATATATATTTATTTATGACAGAGAGAGAGAGAGAGAGAGAGAGAGAGAGAGAGAGATAGAGATAGAGATAGAGATACAGAGAGAGAACTGAACCGGGGGAGCTCCCAGTTCATCATATGGTTCCGCACTGGCCGGGGCTTCGATCCTCGGTCCCCGGCGCTGCAAAGTGAGCACTTAACCCACTGAGCCATCCTGGCTTCCCCGATCACTTCTTATTTTGACAGGAAGTAGGATTTATTATTGGTGGGTATGAATGGACCACCTTATTTTAAAAAATAACTTTACTGAGGTATAATACCATAAGATTTACCTATTTTAAGTGCAGAATTCAGTGGTTTTTAGTAAATTTACTGTTGTGCACCAAAGCATAATACAGCTTTAGAATGTTTTCATCACCCCATTGAGATCCCTTTTTCCTGTTAATAGTTAATCCCTGTTCCTACCCCCAACCATAAATCTACCTTCTTTATCTGTAGATTTGCCTTTTCTGGACATTTCATATAAATGGTATCATACATATATCATCTGGTCTTTTGTGTTGGCTTCTTCCACTTACCATAATATCTTTTCATTTTTTAAAAACAGTATCTTGGAGGTTTAATTTATATATCATAAAACCCACCTGTTTTAAGTGTACTGTTCTATAGTCTTTTAGTAAACTTACAGAATTGTTCAATTATTGCCACAATCCAATTTTAGAACATTTTCATCATTCCAAAAAGATGCCTCATATCCATTTTCAGTCACTCCCTGTTTCCACTGCCTGCTTCAGGCAACCACATAGCTACTTTCTGTCTCTATACATTTGCCTTTTCTGGACATTTTATATAATCATATAGTATGTGATCCTTTATGTTTGGTTTCTTGGCATAATGATTTTTGAGGTTCATTCATATTGTAGCCTGTATTATACATTATTCTTTTTTTTAGACACCACTTGATGGACCTTGAATTGTTTCTGCTTTTTAGTTATTTGGAATAATACTGCTGTGAGCATTCATATCAAATCTTCATGTGAACATGTTTCATTTTTCTTGAGTGGAATTGCTAGGTCATATGGTAAATTTATGTTTCTAACTTTTCAGAGTGACATTTTACATTCCCATCAGTGATGTATGAAGGTTCCTATTTCTTTGTCTTTGCCAGCATTTGTTTGTCTTTTTGATTATAGCCATCCTAGTGGGTGTGAAGTGGAATCTCATTGTGGTTTTGTTTTGCATTTCACTAATGACTAATGATGCCGAGAATCCTTTTTTTTTTTTTTTTAGATTTGTTTTATTGTTTGAGAGAAAGTGAGAGAGAGAGAGAGAGAGAGAGAGAGAGAGAGAGAGAGAGAGAGAGAGAGAGAGAGAGAGAGAGAGAAGCAGGGAAGGCTCAGAGCAGCCTCCATAGTTGTACATCATTGGTTATGACATGGTTTTCATTCCACACAGATGGATGTGGGGCTGTGTGGGGTGAGAACTGAACTAGGGGCCTCCTGCATGGGAGGCAAGAACTTTTACCACCAACGAGTCCCAGTGGTTACCAGTTGCACCACAGGTTAGCGTGAGGGTTTGCACGGGCCGGGGAATTGAGTCCCGGACCTCACGATTGTGAGGCAAGTGCTCAACTGCTGAGTTATCCTGGCATCCCCCAAGCATCTTTGTACGTGCTTGGCTTATTACCTTTTTATATACCTTCTTTGGTGAAATGTCTATTCAAATCTGTTGCCCATTTGGGTTTTTTTATTGAGCGATGAGGGTTTGTGTATGTATTCATTCTGGATGCCAGTCCTTCACCTGATACATGATTTCAAATCTTTTCTCCCGCACCATAGCTTGTCCTTTCAGTTTCTTAATGAGGTCTGTTAAAGCACAGAAGTTATCGATTGTGCTTTTGGTGTATCTAAGAAACTTTTACTAATCCAATGTCATGAAGAATTTTTTTCTGTTTTCTTCTAAGTGTTACAGTTTTAGCTCTGACATTTAGGCCACTGATACATTTTGAGTTAATTTTCTGGATGGTGTGAGATAAGGCGGATCATCTTATTTTACAGATGAAGCTACTCAGACATAGAAAGGTAAAATGACTTATCTAAAGTCATAGAACTAATTAATGGCAGAGCCGATACTGGTGTCCATCTCTCCTGTTGCCTAAATCAGGATCCTTGTTCCTGCGTTTGTATTTGATTGCTTTTTGGATATAAACTGGAAGATGGTAAGTCTGACAGGAGCAGATATTTTGTAGATAAACCCTTTTGGATGTATTAGGATCTGTTCTCTTTTGTGTATCCTATTTCATAGTTTTTAAAATGTTCTCCCTCTCATTAATAAGTTTCCAGAAGTTCCTAATATCCTCTCCACTTCAGGCATATCCTCTTTCACCCCATCTTCCCAACAGGGAGGAAAAAAAATGTTTTTCTTTGAATTACAACCTAGCACCAATAGCAAGTCTCAATACAGTAGCACTTTTTTTTATTTTTAAAGATTTAGTTTATTGTTTGATGGAAGGTGAGAGAAAAACAGTCAGAGAGAAGGAGGGAGGGCGCAGAGCAGTCTCTGTAGTTGTACATCATTAGTTGTGACATAGTTTCATTCCAGATGGTTGTGCCCCAGTCCAGCATGTGGGTTTGCATGAGCCAGGGTGGGGATTCGATCCCCTGACCTCAATGATTGCAAGGCAGGCACTCAACCTGTTGAGCTATCCTGTCAGCCCTAAAACAGCATATTCTATTCTTACTTTGCTTCCATACTGAAATGTTTGGAATATAGCATTTTGTAATAAGCTGTAGTCTTCAAATAAATCTTTGAATTTCTTCAGGCTACAGTCAATTTTTTCAAGAAACAAACGATTGGAGTTTCAGAAAAAGTGGTTTCAGGGATCATTTGAATTTTTTGTTTTCAAAAGATTATATTTTGGGGAAGCCGGGATGGCTCAGTGGGTTAAGCACTCACACTGCAGCGCCTGGAACCAAGGATTGAATCCTGGCCCCGGCCTGTGCAGACGCATGTGCTAAACTGAGGAGTGCCCCCAGTTCAGTTCTCTCTCTGTCTCTGTATCTGTATCTGTCTCTCTCTCTCAGTCAAAAAAAAAAAAAGATTATATTTTAAGGATATGGAATAATGTTTATGTCCTTTCTCATCAAAGCACATTTGTTTGAACTGTAGTTTTTTTTCTCACACATGCTACTTAGCACTATAATGTTTGTGGGGTTAGTATTTTACATTCTGTTTTGTTCTCTCTTTTTCTTGCAAAATCCTATTAGAGAAAAGAAAATTTCCAGCCTTGAACATAATAAAAGCATACAGTCTGGAATTCAAAGGACTTCTTTTAAAGACTTGTATTTCATAAGCATGCTTTGGCAAGATTTGAAGTTCTTTAAGTTCTTTGGCAAGATTTGAATTACTTCTAAAAAATGTTAGTACAGTAGACTCAGTTAACTGGCACCCATGGGGATTGGTAGATGCTAGATAAATGTAGTTTCTGGTTGCTAGATAGCTACTATTAAAAATAGGCCTAACTTATAACCTCTTACTATACTCTACCATACCATGCCATAAACTCTATTGCCTTGATATTAATGGTGATATACAGTAATTAAAAGCAAATTAAGACAAACAATGTAACAGTTTTAGTATAAAAACAGCTTTGTGAATGTAGTGTGCAATATTAGTTAAATGGAAGTCAGTAAACTTTTCAACTTAATGAACTTCACTAACATAATTTTTTTAACTTCAAGTAACTTAGAAAAACACACACTTAAAACTGTTACAGTTGGGGTAGAGTTTGCTGGGTAGACATCGCATCAGGATCGTTGGGATCTGAGGATGTAGCTAGGACAGAATCAGGAGAACTGGGTGTGGATGGTTTGGGTCCTCATCAGATGAGGCTGTACTGGCAAACTTGCGTGCAGCTTTCTTGAAACATGAACGAATATCAGCTTGCTTTGAGGTCCTATGCCCCTCACGGTAAGTCAGGCTTTGCATGTTGTGCAGCTGCATAACATGCTGAGATTTTATTTTAATTTGTATTTAAAGTATTGTTTCTTCGATATTTTTTTGTTGGCTGCTTGAGAGTGCTGGTTGCTGGAAAGTGCCAGTTGCTTGAGTTCTGGTTAACAGAGAGCCTACTGTATTATTCTCACTATAAACCAGGGGTCTTCAAACTTTTCAGCCTGCATTAACTATCAAACAGCAGTTTGGGGGCCGACTACACACTCGAGGTCCAAATAAAAAAGAATCAAAACATAGATGTTGTTTTTAATTATTTATTTAATATTATTTTATTCAGATAAAAAGGTTTCCACGGGCCGGATGAGAGGGCCTCGGGCCGTAGTTTGGAGACCCCAGCTATAAACCATTCATTCTTCAGTGGTTTTGAGCTCTTTCCTAGCCTCTATTGTATTAGAATTTCTGACCAGGTGCTGTACTATATTTGACACATATTGAAGCAACTGTAAGAGTATGGACTTGGGGGTTAGACTGACCTAGATTCAAATCCTGACTTTACCTCTTGCAATCTCTGTGGTCTTGGACAATTTATGTAACTGGTTTTAGCGTCAGTTTTTTGTCTGTAAAGTGAGGTAATGTCGTTGGGGCTGTTATGTGGTTTAAGTGTAATTGTTTGTAGAAGGTGTTTAGCTTGTATTAAATGTTTCATAAAATGGTTGCTGTTATCTCTGACATTTTTTCTCTTTTTTACCTTGTCCTTATATTTCCCAATTTTTGGTATTTTCATGAAATATGAAATAATATACAATTTGAAATCTTGAAACTTTAATATTTTGAACCTGTTTTAATGCTTATTGAAAAATCATTGCATCGTTTTTTCTTTTTTTTTTTTTTTCTTCCAGATCTTATTCAAATTTCAGTGGATTTAAGGATTTGTGTTGGACATAATAAGGCCCTGCCACCCATGGTATTGCCAATAATACAATATGATGGCAGAGTGGTAAACCAGTTTGTCGAGGGCTATGTTATGTGGCTTTTATTGGAATGCATCTTTTTTTTTAAGATTTAATTTTATTGTTTGAGAAAAGATGAGAGAGAGAGAGAGAAAAAGAGAGGAGTGGGGAGGGCCCAGAGTAGTCTCCATAGTTGTACATCATTAGTTTTGACGTGGTTTCATTCCACATGAGTGGATGTGTCACCATGTGGGGCATGGAAGGTGACAGCCTTCACCACTGAGCCGTCCCACGGTTACCAGTTATGCTGCAGTTCAGCATATGTGATTGCATGAGCGGAGGCCTGGAATTGAACCCCGGACCTCATGATTGCGAGGCAGGCGCTCAACTGCTGAGCTATCCTGGCATCCACCTTCATCTTGAAAAGTTTCAGTAAATATTTACTGTTTACCTCAGGCTAGGTTTAGAAAATTGTTCTTTAAGACTTGTTTTTAGTAAGGCATGATTCACCTAGCTTTGACACTTTGGTGAAGGCAGCCCTCTAGCTTGATTCTTTATATTCCCCTCTCCTTTTTATTTTCATTAATTGTTCACTAGCCACACATTTGGTGTCTAAAGTAGTGGTTTCCAAATGCAGATTCTAGGATTTTACCGTACCTCTCTCTAGTTCCTGTAGAAGATATCATGTTCTATCAATAGAGTGATGCTTAATGGTTAGTATATTTTCTTCCCCTGATTGAGAGACTTAGCTATGGTGACATTTTCAATAAGGCCAGTTTGGGCCAACAACCTCATAAGGTTTTAGAAATAGGGATTGCATTAGGCTGCATGTACTGGAATAGTAATAGCTTAATAAAATACTTACTTCTCTTTATATAACAGGAAAATTGGAGCGGCAGCCTAGATACCATTAGGCACCCGGGCTCCCAGTTTTTCACTCTACCGCACTTAGCATGTGACTCTCATTATCATAGTAGCAAGATAATTGTTCCACCTCTAGCCTCGTGCTTGTGTTCCTGGCCGGAAGAATATGGCAAAAGGACAAAGGCACGTGACAACTCAGTTGGCTCCTGCTCAAAGGACTTTCTTTCCTGGAAGCCTTACTCAGTGACTTCTATTTCTGTTTCATTGGCCAGAACTGTGTAATTTGGCCATTGCAAGGGGGGCTGTAAAATGAGGCTTTTTAGCCGGGCACATTATTACTTCAGGCAAATAGGTTAGAGTTTTCTTATCAAAGAAAAAGGGACAATTGTATGTTGGATAGGCAACTAAAAATGTTGGCCTTGGTTTTTGTTTTTCTAATTAAAATAGTTAAATAAGACATTGCAAGTAAATAATTTAACCTGACATAGTAATCAGTTAATAAATGTTAGCTTTAATCTGAAGTGGCAACTGCCTACCAATTTAGAGCATGGTGTTCAACCATCATGTACGGTAGTTCTGATTTCTAGGCCCTACTCTGCCTCTTACTAATTCTGTTTTAAAGATTTATTTTATTGTTTGAGAAAAGGTGAGGGAAAGAGAGAGAGCAGGGGGGAGGACCCAGAGCAGTCTCCATAGTTGTACATCATTAGTTGTGACATGGTTTCATTCTACACAGGTGGATATGGGGCTGCGTGGGGCGGGAACTGAACTGGGGGCCTCCCACATGGGAGGCAAGAACCTTTGCCGCTGTGCTGTCCTGGTGGTTACCAGTTGTGCTGCAGTTCAGCATATGGATTTGCATGGGCCAGGGCCGGGATTCAGTCCCCAGACCTTGCAGTTAAAAGGCAAGCGCTCAACCTGTTGAGCTATCCTGGCATCCCCCTCTTACTAATTTTTGACCCAAGTCTTACTTTTGCTTACATTGCTTTACTTATTGCTTTGTAAGATCAAAAATACCTAGCTTGTGGGATTATTGTGAGGATTTGATGGAAAACCGAAATGCAAGTAAAGAAAATGCTCAAAGATAGTACTTTATACACAGAGTAAGTGTTCAATAAATGTTTTTTAAAGATTTATTTTTATTGTTTTTTACAGAGAGAGAGACAGACAGAGACAGAGAGAACGGGGAGGGCCCAGAGCAGTCTCTATAGTTGACAGCATTAGCTTTCCATACAGTTTCACTCCACAGGTGGGCACAGGGCAGGATCTGGGCCAGGAGCCTCTCGCACAGACCCCATCAAGAACTGAACTGGGGGCACATCCAGTTCAGCATATGGGTCCACATGGACTGGGGCCGGGATTCGATTCTCATGCTCCGGGGCTGCAAAGTGAGCGCTTTACCCGCTGAGCCATCCCAGCTTCCCCTCAATAAATGTTAATCATGAGGTAATGCCCATAAAGACTGGGCTGTTTTTGTGTTCTGCTCCAAGTGAGTAATTTTTTTTTTCTTGAAAATATATGCCACTACTTGATTGATTAGTCTATTCAACAGATATTTATTGAATTTCTTTTATGCATCAGGTACTGTTCTGAATGCTAGAGATACAGCAGTGAAACAAACAGAAATTCTACTTTTTTGGAGTTTATAACCTAGTGGTGATGAAGGACAAAAATAAAGCAGGGAAGGGGGTTGGGGACTGCTACAAACATAGGTAAGTTTTAAATAGGTCAGTGTAAGCCTCACTAAAAAGGTGACATTTGAGGAAAGGCCTAAAGGAGGTGAAGTTAATGTTGTGGTTATCTGCAGAAAGTTTGTTTCAAGCGGAGGGAATAGCAGGAACAAAGGTATTGAAGTAGAAGCGTGCTGGTGTGACTAAGGGTATAGAGATAAGAGTGGCTAGAGCAGGGTGAGACAGGGTGAAGGATGTGGACAGGTGAAGAGATCAGAAGAGTAAGGTGGTAGGGATGTGTGGTCCTGACCTTTGTGTGAAGCTTTGTAAGTCATTGTAGGTACTTCACATTTGCTTTGAGTTAGATTGAAAAATCGTTGCCAGGTTTGGAGCAGAGGATGTATATGACCTTGCTTATGTTTAAAAAGGATAAGTGGGGCTGGTAGGTGGAGAATGGTTTTGTAAGTGTACAGGGTGGAAGGAGAGGTTATCTAGAGGAGAGAGGTAGTAGTGGAGGTGGTGGAAAGCAGTCAGATGCTGGATATAACTTTATTTTGAAGTTAGAGATATGCCGTTGAGTTAGATGTGAAAAGATTTGAAGGTTTTTGGAGCTTCTGGAAGGATGGAGTTAACTTCCATTGAGATGGGAGAGTGAAAGGAGAGAAAGGGGATGATTCATTACAAAACCATCAGGCTACTTGAATAATTACTCAAAGCATGTGGTAATGTGTCTTGGAGAGAATAGCATGATTTTATATGATGACTATTCTCACAGCTGTTTCACCAGTTCCAGGAGCTTTAATTTTCAACATGACTCTGACAAGAGGCATTATTTAGAAAAAGCTTTGCAAAATTGTAAATTCCCGTATTTTCCATGGTTCAGGTGACTATGCCTTAGTCATCTTTCAGAATGAACAGTCTGGGCGAAGTTCCTAAGTGGATGCAAAACTTTACTACAAAATACTTGAAAATAAAAACTTTAGAATATATATCTGCTATAATGATGGCTGGCCAAAATTTGGGGAAAAATATCTTCAGTTGATTTGGTTCATTTGATTTATTTCTTCACAGATAGGAATAATACCCATTTTTTACTTTCTCTTAAATATTTGGGTCTAGTAAAGTAGAGAGAGACTGAAAGTTTTTTTAGTCCCCCCCACATGCCTTTGGGCAGCTCCTTTTCTGCCTGAAATTACCTACTATGAAGGATTTTAGGAGACAGTTCATTCATCTTTTTGCACATCAGTTCATTCTGGTGTGTAATGTACACTAACACTGCAGTTGAAGAACTTACCAGCAGAGAACAGAAGAAGAGTGAAGAAGTGGGTACATACGGAATGGTGTATTGAGATGCACAATGGTGTAAAATGGTAAAAGTGTGGATTAGGATGTTTTATTGGAAATTGTTTTACATTTTTCATTATATTCTCATATTAGGCTAATGCTTATTGGGGGTCATTAGAGCAGTAGCTTTCAGAGTGGGGCAACGGCCTCTCACTGACGGCAAGAGAGAGAATTGATGTTTTCTCTTGGGTTTACACTCAAAAGGAATTAGGAGAAGAAGGGATGGGCGAGGAATGAAACTTAATGGCAAGCACTAACATTCTGCCTAACTTTAAGCTATGCTCATGTGCAGAATGAAGAGAGCTCAGCCAGAAGCAGGCTGGCTGCAAACTATTTCCATAGCGCCTGTTTGATCATTCTTACCAAGGCAGTGCTAGTGTACCTAAGCAAGTGTCAAAATAGTTCAAGTACTCTATTGGATGATGTCATTGAATGGTAAATGTCTTTTTGAATATTAGATTCTATTTTGAATTTTGCATTACATGAACTTTTTGCAGAGTTTTTACTTAGTTTATCATTGTGATTTGGGTCTACCCGCATCATTGTTGACTATAGTTGTGTATGTGTGGCTTTAGTCAGGGATTTTAAAATGGATTTTAATGTAATAAACATGTTCTGTTGATTACATAGTTATATATGCAAAATGTTTTTAACTTTTAAAGTTTGTAGCACATTAATAGAAATGTGGTGGCCTACTTGAAGAGATTTTTTTAATAGCTTTATAGAGATATAATTCCCTTACCATAAAATTTTCCCTTTTAAAATGTACAGTTCAGTATATTCATATAGTTGTACAACTGTCACCGCTATCTAATTCCAGAACATTTTCATAGCTCCAGAAAGAAACTCTATATCCATTAGTAGCACACTTAATTCTTTCTTTTTTCTAGTTATTGGCAACCACTAATGTACTTTCTGCTTCTATGGGTTTGCATTCTGGATATTTCATGTAAATGGAATTATATATGGCCTTTTGTGTCTGATTTATTTACATAGCATGTTTCCATAGCTCACCTATGTTGTGACATGTATCAGCCTTTATTCCTTTTTATTTTGTCGTCTTACGATAAAATGCTCCCTTTTGACTCTGTTCAACACTCTTAATAGTTTCTGTGTATCCTGAGTCCTGATCAAGATGACAGAGTGCGTAATGCTGTGCTTACCTCTTCCCATGACCACATTAAAATTGCAACTAAATATAGAATAAGCAACTTGGAGAACCATCTGAAGACTAGCTGAACAGAAGTCTTATAACTAAGAATATAAAGAAGAGGCCACCTTCAGACAGGTAGGAGGGGTGGAGATGCAAAACAGACTGGCCCCATACCCACATGTTTTGATTGAGAATCCAGAGAGATGTCTTGGCCACAGAGGTTCCCTCTGAAGAGTGAGGGATCTCACCAGGTTCTGCAGCCAGGAGCACCAGTGCCAGGAAAAGGAGCCCCACGGCATCTGACTGTAAAAATCTCTGGGGATTCTATTCATCTGGGTTAGAAGGAAGGTGGATGGAAACCCAGGCATCCTCTTAAATGATCGTGCACAGACTCTCTTGTTCCAAGGCACTCACCCTGGGCTCCAGCAGAGGACTGTGGCTCAGGAGATGCCAGAGACAAACAGGAAGAGAATGAGCAAGGGCTGGAGGGTAAGCCACCACTGTCACTGTGCTGAGTTCTCCCCGCATACAACCAAATCTGAATTTTCATTGGCCTGGTGATCTCTAGTCACTCCACCCATGTGACTCCTTGGGACTCTGCCCCACCCACTTGTACAAGGCCTGAGGCTTATTTTTTTGCAACTGTCAGGCAACTGTGTTGGTCCATGTGACAACTTTTCTTGGGCAATTCTTAGGGATCTGCAGATTCCATTCAGGTGGCAACCAGCCTTAGTGTGCTCTTAGACATTTGCAGAGTGGCTGTAGGCTCAGAACTGGGATCAAATCTGAATCTGCATTAACCCGGTAAACACCACTCACCCCACACTGTGACTCCCTGAGACCCCACCCCACCCAACTTTGTATCACCCAAGGTTCTTTCAGTGGCCGAGCCTTATAGACCACTGACAGGTGATGACAGGCTTCACAGTGCTCTGGGTCTTTTGCCGAGGGGGCCCCAGGCCTGGTACTCATGACAGCTGGTCTTGATTCCCTGTGCAGCCTCTCCCAGGTCCAGCGCAGTCAGTGACTAACCACGGATTGCTTTGTAGCTCCTACCAAGTAGCCCAGAACAGTCACAGGCAGCAGTTAACCTTGGCTTGTGCAAGAGCCCCTCCCCAAAGGACCCAGAACCAGCATACCTGGTGGACAGCTTCAAATCACAACAGAGCACCTCCCGATTAGCCCCACAAGTTATATGCCCAAAGGGTGGTCTCAGCAGGCACCAGGGCCTGCTGGGGCAAATCCTGCTCCATGAGCTCAGCCCCTGCACAGCAGCTCATACGCTGTCATCATGGCCATTCCTCACAATCAGTCAGCCTGAGGGTCAGTCCCACCCATTGATGTGGCAACAGCAATCAAGGCTCAGCTATAACAGGAGGGCACACAGCCCATACCAGGATCACTCCTGGAGCATCTGGCCCAGGTGACCAGGTGACTGCAGCACTGGGCCCCATAGGACACCTACTACGTACAGCCAACATACCAAGTCTAGGACCTAGAAACAAACACAGAAAGGCAGCCAAAATGAGGAAGTAAGATTTTCTGTGTATTCTTTCAGAGAACTTAACATGTATGCTGTAGATCCTATATTAACCAGAACTCAAGCAACTGGCAAAGTCTCAAGTTCTCTGCAAAAAAAATTTTGCAGGTTGCTTGACAGTGCTGGTTGCTGAAGTGCTGGTTAATGGCGAGTCTGCTTACATTTATCCAGCATCTACCAATCCCCATGGGTGCCAGTTAACAGAGTCTACTGTATACCCTTTTGATAGTATTTTGCTCTTTGGTTTTTGAAATTTAAGTTTTAAAGTTCTATATGTTAAACTGCCATATATTTCTTTTAGTTGATCTAATTCTTTTACAGGCTGATGTAGAGTCTTATTAAATATTCTCCGTAGTGAATGCTGTCTATGAGAGTGTGTAGGTAATATTTCCCTCAGAATACTGGAAGCATGTTGCATTTTACACGAAGCATTCTTCTCAAAGTGTCTTTTTCTTCATCTGTATAATTACTGTACAGTACACACAGCACATTTTTTTCCCCCATGTACACTTTTACCAACATTTGGGTGAAAATACTTTGTATTTGGGGAGAGGATGGATGAGAGAATGGAGAGGAAGGGGGAAAGGATTTAATGATGCATACATTTTTTCTTTTTGGTGTTTCCAATTCATCTCTATCCAAAGCTTAGTGTTTGTACAGGTGAACGTTTAGTCTATGGTCATACCAATGATTAAAATTTTGGAAAAATGCAATTTTATTGGAATGGTTAGAGATGGGGAATTGGTGGGGGTAGTTTGTGCTCATGCATTTTGGTAATGATTCAAGTATATTTTGGTAAAGATTCAAGTACTTTAGAAGCATAATAAACCTACCCTATGCCAAATACTTGAGGAGACATAACAGTGCCTTTTAACAGTTTAAGTACCTTAGCCGTACGATAATGCGTAAATAAACAAACAGTAGTAACATTGATCAATACTATGTCCAGGCACATAGTTGGGAAATGGAGACTTACCCTTTTAATAGTGCTGGAACTTAAGTTTGAATCGAAGTGTGTTTTCCATGGCACTTTCTGAAGTTAGTGAGTTTTGAGTTGGGCTTTGAAAGGGGAGAAAGGGGATGGATTAATGTATGGAAAGTAAGATGAATGGTTAGCACAAAGGCATGGAGTTGGAATTAAAATACATTGCATCTAGAGTATGGAAAATAAGTTAATATGTTTAGTTAACAAGTAACAGTATCAAATAGCTGCTGTGGTTTAGTGATCTCAGGAGTGACATTGTGCAAATGGTGTTTGAAGACTATTTTATTAAGGGTAGGGTCTGAATTGAGGCCTAGGCATCTTTTTTAAACAATCCACAAAACTTATTCAGATTTTATTAGTTATACATCTGTACATTTGTGTGTATGTGTGTATTGTTCTGTGTAGTATTATTGCATGTGTAGATTTGTGTAGCTACCACTAAACTCACGATAAAGAACTGTATCCCACCATAGAGTCCCTTTATAGTCCCCTTAAAGATTTATTTTTATTGTTTCTGACAGAGAGAGAGAGAGAGAGAGAGAGAGAGAGAGAGAGAGAGAGAGATACAGAGATACAGAGAGAAGGGGGAGGGCCCAGAACAGTCTCCATAGTTGCACATTATTGGTTTTTCCACATAGTTTCAAGTGGGCGCAGGGCTGCACAGGGCAGAAACTGGGCCGGGATCTCGCCCTGGTGAGAACCGAACTGGGGGCAATCCTCAGTTCAGCATATGGGTCCACTCGGGCCGGGGCTGGGATTCGATCCTCCATCCCCAGGGCTGCTAAGTGAGCACTTAACCCACTGAGCCATCCTGGCTTCCCCTGTAGTCCCTTAAATTGTACCTAATCCCTCTTTCCACGTCCCCAACCACTAATCTATTATCCATTTCTATTATCTTTGCTATTTCAAGAGTATTACATAAATGAGGTCATAAAATATTTAACTTTTTGAGATTGGCTTTTTTCACTCAGCATAATACCCCTGAGACCCCTTAAGTAATTGTGCACATCAGTGGTTTGCTTATTTTTATTGCTGAGTAGTATTCTAACATCTGAATATACCAGTTTGTTTAACCATTCATCTGTTGAAAGATATTTGGGTAATTTCCAGTTTTAGGCTATTATGAATAAAACTGCTATGAATATTCATATACAGATTTCTGTGTGAACATATATTTTTATTTCTCTGGGATAAAACACCCACACATACAAATATTGAATTTTACAAGTCCATTTTTAGTTTTAAAATAAATAGCCAAACTATTTTCTAGAGTAACTGTACCAGTTTTTATATTTCTACCAGCATTTGTTGTTATTTAAAAAAAAATTTTTTTTAGCCATTCTGATAGAGTATCTCATCTCCTTTGAATTGCTTTTGCACCTTTGTCAAAAATCAGTGGAGCACATTGCTGTGAATCTGTTTCTGTGTTCTCTGTTCTGGTGTGTGTCCCTCTTCTAATAACTACATTGTTTTGATTATATATAAGTCCTGAGATTGCGTAGTACATTGCTGTGAATCTGTTTCTGTGTTCTTTATTTTGTTGTGTGTGTGTCCCTCTGCTAATACTATACTGTTTTGAGTATACATAAGTCCTGAGATTGCATAGTATGAATCTTTCAATTTTATTCATCTTCTTTACTATCGTGTTGGCTATTCTAGGACCTTCTTTTTTCATATGAACTTTAGAATAATCTTGTCTATGTGTACAAAATACTTTGCTGGGATTTTGATTGGAATTGCATTAAATCTATATATAGTCAGTTTGGGGGAATATTGAGCTCTTTACTATGTTGAGTTTTTTAAAATTAATGAACATGGTATGAGTTTCCAATTATTTAGGCATTCTTTACTTTCTTTCTTTGGTGTTTTATAATTTTCAGCATATACCTGCTCACATTTTATTGGGTTCATACCTAAATACTCATTTTGGGGGAGCATTTGTAAATGGTATTGTGTTTTAAAAGTTTGATTTCAGCTTGTTTGTGTTAGTCTACAGAAATGCAATTGGTTTTTGTGTGTTGATTTTATATCTTGCAATCTTGCTAAACTCTCTGGTTATTTCTAGGAGCTTTTCATGTAGATTCCTTGGGATTTTCTTTGTAGACATTCACATCATCTACAATAGGGACTGTTATATCTCTTTCCTAATCTGGGTGTCTTTTGTTTCTTTTTCTTGCTTTATTGTGATGGCTAGGACTTCCAGTACTCTATTGAATAAGAGTGATAACATCCTCTTGGGCATCCTTACCCGCTTCCCCAGCCTTTGAGGGAAAAAGAAAGCATTCAGTCTTTTACTATTAAGCATGTTGCTAGCTATAAGGTTTTTTGTTGATGGTCTTTATGCAGTTAAAGAAGTTCCCTCTATTCCTTGTTTGCTGAGGGTTTTGAACATAAATGTTGGATTTTAAAAAAGTTTTTCTGTGTCAGTTGATGTGATCATATGGTTTTTATTCCTTAGCCCGTTGATATAGTGATTTTGATATTTTTTAAAAATCACTCTGTAAAACATTGATTTTGATTTTTAAAAGAATACCGCACCAGCCTAGCATACCTGAAATACATACCACTTGGCTGTGGTGTATTACCTTCTGTTGCTGGATTTGATTTGCTAATATTTTGTTAAGGATTTTGCAGCTAAGTTCATGAGAGATACTGGTATGTAGTACCCTCATAATGTCTTTGTCTGGTTTTGGTCTTGTAATACTGGCTTCATAAAATTCATCAGGAAGTGTTTCGCTTCTTCCATTTCTGGGAGACTGTAAAATGGCTATTCTTTTAGTATTTGGTAAAATTCTCCATCGAAACCATATTTGGTGACTTTTTTTCGAGAGCTTTTAAATTTGATTTTTTAAAATAGTTACAGGATTATTCAGGTTATCTACTTTGTCTTGGCTGAGTTTTAGTAGTTGCTTTCATAGAATTGGTTCATTTTTTTCTAAATGTTTGAATTAGGAGCCAAAGTAGTTTGTACCGATACTCCCTTATCTTTTTTAAAATTGAGATAAAAGTCACAAAACGTAAAATCTGGCATTTTAAAAGGGTACAGCTCAGTGATTTTTTAGTCTATTCACAGTATTTTGCAACAATCACCACTGTCTTTAATTCCAGAGTATTTTCATCACCCCAGAAAGAAATTCTGTACCCATCAAGCAGACACCCCGCATTCTCCACTTCTCCCAGCCTCTGGCAACAGCTAAGTTATCTTCTGTCTCCATAGACTTGCCTGTTCTGGACGTCTCATGTATATAGAGTCATACAATTGGTTGTCTTTTGTGATTTTTTTTTCATATAGCATAATGTTTTCAAGGTTTATCTGTGTTGTATATTATCGGTACTTGCTCCTTCCTTGGCTCATGGCTCTTAACACTCTGACCTCTGCTTTCATTGTCTCATCTCTGACTCTGATCCTTCAGCCTCCTTTTTATAAAGACCTTTATAAATACATTGGGCCCACCCAGATAATCCAGGACAATCTTCCTATCCTTAATTCACTTTAATAACACATGCAAGTCTTTTTGCCATATAAGGTTTCAAGTATTAGGACATGGATGTCTTTTGGGGGGCATTATTCTACCTACCACATGGACTTCTAGATATTTTATTCTCTTGCTGTTCCTTGAGGCTCTATTTTTTTTTTTTTCAGTCTATTTTCTATCTCTTGTTTAGATCAAACTATTAGTGATCTTGTCCTGAAGTCCAGCAAATTTTTAATTTTGGAAATTGTGTTTCAGTTATCTAATTTTCATTTGGTACTTTTTAAAATTCTGTTTCTTTGCCGAGATTTTAAATTTATTTATTTAAGAGAATTCTTAATTATTGAAGCATTTTTCTAATGGCTGCTGTAAAATTAGCATGCGAGGGGAAGCTGGGATGGCTCAGTGGGTTAAGCGCTCACTTTGCAGCCCTGGGGACCGAGGATCGAATCCCGGCCTCGGTCTGTGTGGACCCATATGCTGAACTGGGGAGTGCCCTTAGTTCGGTTCTGACTGGGGTGAGACCCTAGCCCATTTCCTGCCCTGTGCAGCCCCGTGCCCACCTGTGGAATGAAACTATGGAAAAACCGATGATGTGCAACTATGGAGACTGTTCTGGGCCCTCCCCCTTCTCTCTGTCTCTGTATCTCTTTGTCAAAAACACTAAAAATAAATCTTTAAAATTAGCATGTGATTCATTTTGGTGTTGGCATCATTGTGATTGCCTTTTCTCGTATGTTTGTCCTGGTTCTTGGTATGACATGTGATTGTTATTATTATTATTTTTATTGTATCCTGCACATTTAGGATACTGTTAGGAGACTTGATCCTATTTAAGTCTATTTTAGTAGGCAGTTACTCTATTTAGGGTTAGTGTGTAGGCCCTGGCCTACTTTTGTGAGCTGTGTGCTTTCTATGATAATTTAGTTTTCAGAGCTCCTGCAGTGCTAGTCTCTTTTGCTTTATTCTGCTGGTGCCACAGGAACTCCTGTTTGATCTGTACAGGTGGTACCTGTGCTGACTGGTGGGTGTGGGTCCCCAGTTCTGCTGCTGCTGCTAAGGGCAGTTTGGGGACATTGCCCAGGTGTGGGACAGGGACCTAGTTGCCCCTGCAGCAAATCTGGCCTATGGTTGTGTGGGTGTGGGGTGGAGAACCTGCTGGTGCTGATGCTGTAGGGAATTGGTCTCCATCCCCTATCCTGGGTAGGGAGTAGGGAATCTGTCTCCCTTCCAGGTCTCTGCTTGAGTGTCCCCTTTCACTGTCTTTTCACCAGAAAGCAGGCTTTTCCTCATGTGTTTGTTTATCTGTCTGTCTATCCTTGACAGTGGGCCCAGATTGCAGGCTGCTCTGATGCCCACTCATGGATAGATGGGCGATATAAAGAAATCAATAAACTCACGGGGGTGCTTTCCTCACACTGGGAGGTCCCTAGCCAGTTCACCTCTTTCTGTCTCTTGAGTCGTTTTATGATTGCCTTTTGAATTATTTCCAGAGTATTTTGTTGTATTTAGAGGAGAGGAGCAGGGCAATGTGAACCTGTATTATATTCTGGAACTGGAACCCTAGCAATTTTTATTCTTTATTCTTTTTTTGGTGCTGGTATTTACTGGCAATTCTGTGAAATGGTTGAGCCTTTCACTTTTATTGACACCCTGCTTTTGAGTGTTTCTCTGCTTCTGTTGTGTATGAATAAGAGAAGGATTAACTTCCTTGTTTACATTGTGTGGGATTAGTCCTGTTTTTATCTGTTCATCTGTTTACTCATTTATGCATTTATCTTTAGGGAGTGGAGCAACGGCTGTGGTCCAAGCAGCATATTGTGGCCCTAAAAAGGAGAAAGTGGCAATCAAACGGATAAACCTTGAGAAATGTCAAACTAGCATGGATGAACTCCTGGTATGCAGATCTCATATTTTTAAGTGGAAAAGTATCACGTATATTCATGTCACAGTGGGAAATAACTTGAACTTTTGGTTTTTTTATTAAGGTTTGTGATTTTTTTCTTTAATAGTAATCTTTATTATAAAATTCATAAAAATTTAGGTAAGTAGAGGAGGAAAAAATTAATTATAATCCTCATTTCAAGATTAACACTTGCTATATCATCTTCTGAGTGCACATTTAAACATCTTTGTATATTTATAATAACGTAATAAATATTTTGTTGAAAAATTTATCATTGAATTCTTTCTGTGTCTATAAATATGAATTAATATAATTTCCAATATGTGTGTAGTAGTCCATTGAGTAGGTAGACCACACTTTATTTATCCTGTTTCCTTGTTTTCTCTTTTTTATTGTTATAAACAATGCTTGCTTACTTGTCTTTCCCTAAAATAGTATGCAATTGTGATTCCTGGGTCAAATGGAATATCCTTTAAAAGGCTTTTGGCCTCCTAGGAACATGGTGCCAGTTTGCATTCTGACCACTGATACAGGATGAGGGATAGAACGACCCCGGGCAGCACTAGCTTCTGCAAAGACTTGGGCAAGGAAGAAGACAGCGAGCCTTGAGGAGTCACAGCTGCCAGTGATGTTCTGTGGCATGAAAAGCTAGTCACACAGGCATTGCTTAGTACTTCTTTTATGCACCAGGACACCCAGAGTAGTTTTAAGTGCGTAGTAAGTACTTAGCAAGGGAGATTTTTAAATCATTTAACTTTTTAAACTCTTAGTTTCTTTGGCTTAAAAAGGATTTTACTTCTGCTTTGTGTACTTCATGAGATTTGTCTTGAAAATCAATTGACCCAAAACTTGAAAACTATAAACTTCTGTAAAATATGAATTAATATTATTTTATTAAGTAATTTCTCTAAGATCATAGACAGCTAGTGATAGAGCAGGAATTAGAACTGGGATATCTGACAGTCCAGAGGTTTTTCCCAGTGTCCCAGATTGGATTTAATTTCTAGTGTAGAGTGTACTGCATATTAGAGCATAATTGGAATAAAAGGAAAGGAGGTGATAGAATTATAGATTGAACTTGTAGCGTATGAGACAAATGTGTTTCTTCAGGACTTGATAATGCAGGGGCAGAAGCTGGAGAAGTTGGGTTCCTGGAGGGATCTTGAGCTGTCTTTTGGTGGAAGAACACACACTGGGAAGGAAATGCTGGTTGCAATCCTGCTTGCTGCTCTTGTGTGTGTGCAGTACCTTAGAGCACCATTTGGATATTTGAATTGCAGTGATCATAAAAGAAGTCTAAATTGTAAACTAATTCTATTAAAGAAAAACAACATTTTTAATCTACATATTAAGACAAATTTGAAAAAAAAGGACTAGAATTTGAGAAGCCCAATATGAATTCTTATTATTTGCCAGCTATTTTACATATTTTGTAAGGATAATGTAAAGATAAATGAAAGTTTTATTACTTCCTGACTAAACTGAGGCTCAAAGTTTGAATAACTTGACTAAGCTCGAATGAAGCTAATAGCAGACATTGTTTCAGGGCTAGGCAACTTAAGTATACTTTACCCTCATAAACATCTCTATGAGTAGCTCCATTTTATAGATGAAGAAAGTAAATCATATGATAAGTGACAGTCTGGATTAAAAATCTGGTCTTTCTGACTAAAGTCTTATTTTCTACTTTGTATAATACTAACAAAATGATTATAATCTTAGTTCAAAAGTAGGAACATCTCAAATATCATTTGATATTCTTGAAAGTAATATTTGTGTTAGTATTTATATATTTGGCACATAAGGGCGGGGGGAAGTGAGTTTAAAGATAGTTCAAGATACAGTGATCCCTCGTTTTTTGCGGGGACCAGAGCCTTCCGCGAAAGCTGAAAAACCACGAAGTAGGATTTGCCCCTAGGAATTTTCGTGTATGCGGGTACAAGAATGTTTTAAATATGTAAACAGTATTCATACTTTCCTCATTTAAGACAAAAATTACAGCAGTATACGTATTTACTTAAACGTGTCAGTGCTAATTAATAACGTTAATTACAAAACCTTATACAGTAATAAACATGAATCAACATTGCTTTCTGAGAGAGGCGAAGAGTCTTGTGTGGGTGGCGGAGGAGAGGCTCTCACTTGACTCGTAGAAGCTTTAGGCTCCCTCGGAGACTCTTTCTCTCTCGCGCATCAACATGAAACAGCGCTCCTTTCCGCAATGTGGCTGCCGACATGGTTGTATTTTTTCATTTTTATTTTTTGATGAATATTTTGGAAAAACCCGCGAAGCACTGAAGCTGTAAAATACGAAGTGCGAAGTGGCAAGGGAACACTGTAATTGGCTTTTTGGGGGAGCAAGAAGGTTAGATCCCACTAACCACTGAAGAAACATCAGGAATGTAAACAATGCCTGATTTATTTCTGGTGGTCATGGTGTCAGGACCTGAGCTCTGAGTGTCAAGAGCTTTATTTCTGAGAGGTGTGAAGCCCTTTAGTTTACCCTTAAAAATCTAGTAGATGCACACAATACACTTTTGATGTGGTGATTTTAAAATTTATTTTCAAAGTTATCTTTATTAATATGTAAAATGGTGCTCTGGGTTCTCTAGAGTGTTGTTGTAAACCGACTTCAGGTGTGTGTCCTGTGTGACAGTTATTACTGTATTAACTCCTTTCTCTTGTCAAAATGCTTTCTTGTCTGACAGCCTTTGCTAAGTGTAATGGGAAAATCAGTTGTCAGATTATTACATTGATTTTCTTCAGAAATATTGCAGGCTTTTCTCTAAGAAAGGGCAGTATTTTGAGATTTTTTCCTTCTTTAGTAGATGCTAGGACTAGAGTTGTTGGACAGACATCTGAGGGGAACATTAAGAGGCTTAAAATGTGTTTTTTCTACCAAGAGGCTCACAGTGTAGCTGAAGACTAGGTGCACTGCTCTGACAAGGCTGAGCCTGAGAAACGCCTAGGAAAGGTATCAAGTGCTGTAGGGTGAAGGCGGGAAGAGAGCTCTCAGTTATGGAGATGGAAGCCTTTGTGGAGATGAGTGCGCCTGGGAGCACCAGGGCTGGGGAAACGGCACAGGCAAGGGTGGAGACCCTGCAGGCCAGGGCTTAGCATCAGGAATGAAGAGCTTATTGGAACTGAACTGGAGGCCTCACCGCATCTGGGACCGGGATTTGATCCTCGGTCCCCAGGGCTTCAAAGCGAGTGCTTAACCTGCTGAGCCATCCCGGCTTCCCCTGAAATGATATTTTTATAAAACAGGCCTTAATTATATTATGTGGCATGCACTCTGGTTTTCTGTTTCCTTTTTTTGCTTGTTTTTAACACAATCCACTAAATTTATTTCATGACATATGAGTTGCAACCCGTAGTTTGAGGAACACTGCACTACACAAAATAGGTATTGAAACTAACTTCAGGAAATGACAGTGATAATGGGAAGGAAGACACAGATTCCCTTGACATTTTGTAGATGGAGAAATGTTTATGAATAGTACTAGAATGAGCACTTCATGAGGACAGGAAGTTTGTTCTGTTCCCTCTATGTGAATAAATGAATAAATTAACATTACTTGGGGACCAAATTTCGTGGAGGAAAACTGCTTACACTGGGGTAATTAGGAAACCAAGGAATAAATAGTAGAAATCAAGATGAGTGAGTTTCATGAATAAATGAAATATCATCACTAGAAAATTGCTTCAAAAGCTTCAGGTAGTGAACTGAAAAGGCCAAACAAAAGATCTGGCATTAGCAGATATTAGAGAACTTTGAAGAAACCACTGTCGTTAGTAGGGGTGGAATTCACTTATAAGTGTTGAGGAAGCTGCTGAGAAATTTGAGTCAGGATGAATATACTCTTTCAAATCATTAATATACATGTATTTTTAATTTTTTGAAAGGAAAGGGCAAAGGATAACTCCAATAGAAGTTAAGATAAAGGAAATCTCCTCCCCCCTTTAAAGGAATAGAAAAGAGGGAATATTTAAGACTGTTTTAATCTTTGCATTCTATGGTTCTCTGATAGTCTTCTATCTGAAAACCCTTTGTAGTATCCCTTTTGTAGGATAAAACTCAAAACCCTTAACACTTAAGACCTTGGACAATTTGACCCCAACTCTTTACATTATGTGCATGTGATTTCTTTCTGTCTCACCTCTACTATCCAATTAGTCACCATGTCCAATTGGTTATACCTATTTAGTATTATATCTTGACTTCCTTTCTTTTCATTCATATTGCCACTTATTTAATTTTCTATTTTGAGATAGTTTTAAACTTAGAGTTGCAAAAATGGTATAGAAAGTTCTCATATGCTATTCACCCAATATCTCCTAATAGTAACATAACCACAGAACAGTTATGAAAACTGAAAAATTCGCTACTTTTCATTTTTTAGACTACCATCATCTCTTGCCCAAGTCATGGCAACAGAGTCTCTGCTGCTAGTCTTGCCTTTTTCTCGTTTACCTTCTGTATTACAGCCAGAGTGAGTTTTATGAAAAAATAAATACAGTTAAACCTTTGATGCCTTTCCATTGCTGTTTGGATGAAACCTAAATTCTTGACCACAGTTACATGTCCTTTTTGTTGCGGTCGCAGGTAATTAAACAATCAGAACCAGTGAAAACCATCTTATCTTTCCTATTTCAGTGTCAGGGAAGTCCAGCTTCTTATAGGAAGCCTTCCCTGATTATCACTCTTAATTTTGGATAATTTTGTCTCTTGGATGAAGTCATGTAGTATCTAGTACTTCCCCCATCAAACTGTTTATCAATCTGTGTTATAAATTAGTATTTGTCTAACTTCTTCACTGGGCTGTAAGTTTCATGAGAGCTCACGATTGTGGTCAAGCACCTAACACTATGCCTGGCACACAGTAGGTACTTGGTCAGTATCTGTTGGAAGAATGAACTGTTTACCTTAGACAGGTTTCCTCATTGTGTCCTAAAATCTCTCTTGCATATTTCTTTTTAAATTTATTGGGTGACATTGGTTGGTAACAATTAGGTAGTTTCCAGATGTACAAGTCCATGTCACATCACCCATGTATTGTTGCACTATGTGCTCACCACCCAGAATCATCTCTCCTTCCATCACCATATATCTGGTGCCCACTCCCACCTCCCTCTCTTGCATATTTCATCCTTCTTTTTTTGGTAATTATATATTTCTTTCACCTTGTACTGCTGTAATATCTTCATATCCAGCAGAACTAATCCAAGTCCCTTCCTCCTCTGTGAAGACTCCTTGATAACCTTTACTGTTCTTTCCTATGGATTTTTGTAACATTTAATGTGTTGACTACTCATTTGGCGTGTGCACGCTGTCCTGTATATTCTCTCTCATATGTATATACCGTCTCTTCAAATTCTGTGTAACTACCAACAGGCAGGTGCTTACTTTAGTCCTTCTTCCTTTTCCTTCAGATTTCCTCAGCTTTTAATATAGAAGATTGCACTAGTAACTTTTAGGAATTGCAAAAATGCATACAAAGTTCTTGCCATAAGGAATTTATACATTAAATTGGAGAAGAGGAGAAAAGGAAAACTGGCATTTATTGAACCCTTCTTATGAATCAGGGGTTATATGCTCATAATTAACTATTTTTTAAGATTTATTTTTTATTGTTTTTGACAGAGCGATAGAGACAGAGAGAAAAGGGAGGGCCCAGAGCAGTCTCCGTAGTTGTACATTATCAGTTTTCAACATGGTTTTGTTCCACACAAGTGGGTGGGGGCCATGCAGGGCGGGAACCTGACTGGGGGCCTCCTGCCTGGAAGACATGCCCACAAGCTGGGGGCCAAACCAGAGGGTGAGAACTGAATTGGGGGCCTCCTGCATGGGAGGCATTTCCCAGTTCAGCATATGGGCCCACATAGACCAGGGCCGGGATTTGATCCTCAGTCCCCGGGGCTGCAAATAAAGTGCTTAACCTGCTGAGCCATCCTGGCTTCCCATAGGTAACTTTTACACAATTGATCTTACTGAAGAAATATCAAGGGCATAGTGCAAATACATGAATTAATAAAAAGTTGTATAAAGTGTTGTAGGATTTCATTTATTCAGTAAATATTTATTGAAAGTACACTGTGTGTCAGGCCAATGATAAGTGCCAGAAATACAAAGTCTTAGCTTTCAGTGAGCTTACAGTTTTGTGAGGGATATAGAAAAATAAATAGGCAATTACACTATAGTATGACAAGTACTGTAATTTTTAAGAATCCCCTTTTAAGTACTTGCCTTCATGGAGCTCTCAGTCTAGCAGGGAGGGGCAGACAACTAAGCACCCAGTGTACTATCTGGTTCATGTGTGCCATGATGTAAGGACACATACAGGGGAGCTTGAAAGCCAAGAGAAGGGACACCTAACCCAACCCGAGGAGCTGGGAGGAAATGATACTTCAGCTGAGTTCAGAAGGGAGAATTGGCCATTTTAGTTACCGGTAGGCAAAAATAATGAGGGAAGTGTATTTGAGGCAGAGGAAAAACTAGGGTTAAATGCCCATGGTTAGAAGAAGCATAACGCAGTTGAAGTTATTATGGCTGGAACATAGAACTGGCAGTATGTTGTATTGTGTGTCAGTGAGGGAGTAGGAATGAGACTAGAGAGTTAAGCAGGGCCCTGTTCACACAGGGCTTTTTATAAGGCATTTTATCATGCCAAATCTAATTTAAATCCATTAACTGAGATTGTGTAAGCTTTGACTTTTGGCTCAGGTTTTTATTTCAGATTTAGTTGATGACCTTGCCCTATTTCTGTATATTTTTCTTTAGAGTGAGAATTGTTAATCATTTCACAAAAATGGAATGAAACAATATTTTGGAAAAAAAAACAACACACAAAAAAAACCCCACAAACAAAAAACCACTGTCTAGTAATTATTCTTTCTGGTTGTAAAAGCAAATTTTCTAATATTGTTTTTCAAGGGCACCTTGAAGTAAAAATATGTGTCCCAGTGGAGGCCTCTGTGGTGTGTGCCAGGGTGTGGTAAACAGTGCATGTTTCTGGTTCCAGAGGTTACTAATGTAGTGCGTGGAAGGAGAAGAGTCAGAATGGACTGAGGGAGATTAAGTGGTTTTTGGTTTTGACCAGTCTTGAAGAGGTCAGGGCCATGGAGAGCCCAGAAAGGTTGTGACATAGTCTTGGGATTCACAGTCTGTATTCAATAACTTGTACTGTTGTTTTAGGCTTGCATGTAATGAGTTATGTTTTCTCTTCTTTGTAGAAAGAAATTCAAGCCATGAGCCAGTGCCATCATCCTAATATTGTGTCTTACTACACATCTTTTGTGGTAAAAGATGAGCTGTGGCTAGTCATGAAGCTGCTAAGTGGAGGTGAGTAAAGTACACTGAAATGTTACCTTCCATGGATTGGAAAGTTAATAAAAATGTTCTTTTGTATCCTGGTTTGGTTTTCCCAGACATTTGTATTTAAGGAGATACCTAGAATACAGGTTCGGTTAACTGTGTTAATATATGAACTGAGACAGGTTTCACACATTGCATTTGGTTGTCATGCCTCTGAAGTTTCTCTTAGTCTAGGATGGTTCCCTCCAACTTTCTCTTTTCCATAGCATAAACTTGTGGAGGGGTCTGGTCTGAAGGAGCTGATGGGGACTAGCTTGTAGAATGCCCCGCATTCTGGACTTATCTAACTATTTCTTATGGTTATATTTAACTTGCTCTATATTCCTCTGTTTCTTGCAAATTGAAAATTGGACCTGAAGGCTTGATGAGATTTAAGTTAAATATTTTTGGACATTTAAGTTAGATATTTTGTAGTTGATTCTGTGTACTTCATATTGCATCACGTCAGGAAGTATTAGCTATCTGGTCTTGTCTTTAATAGTGGTGTTAATTTTGATTGTTTAAGATTATGATAGCCAGGCCTCTCAATGGAAAAGTTAACTTTTTTTCCCTTTGCAGTTAGCAAGTAATCTATGAGATGATACTTTAGCACTGTGAGTATCCAGTTCCCCATAAGTTTTTTTGTCTAATCGTTTTAGTATTCATTCACAATCTCTGTTTGAATCATTGATGTTCAGACCTGAAGAATGGACTGCAGAATGGTGATTTTTCTTACTGCATCCTTCCTTTATTTTTATTTATTTATTTATTTATTTTTTTAATTGTTTTTGACAGAAAGAGGAGAGATACAGAGACAGAGAGAAGGGGGAGGGCCCCGAACAGTCTCCATAGTTGTACATCATTGGTTTTTCCACATAGTTTTATTCCACAGGTGGGTGTGGGGCTGCACAGGGCAGGAACTGGGCTGGGGTCTCACTCTGGTGAGAACTGAATTGGGCGCACTCCCAGTTCAGCATATGGGTCCGCACAGGCCGGGGCCGGATTCCATCCTTGGTCCCCGGGGCTGCAAACTGAGCACTCAACCCACTGAGCCATCCTGGCTTCCCCATTTCCTTTATTTTTGTAAACTGGCATTCTTCTGTGAAAAGGAACTTTACCTATTTACTGGGACTCATTGATTTCTGAAAAGGCAGGATAAATAATTGGTTCTTTTTTTTTTAAAGATTTATTTTTATTGTTTTTTGACAGAGAGAGACAGAGAGAAGGGGGAGGGCCCAGAGCAGTCTCCATAGTTGACAGCATTAGTTTTTCATATAGTTTCA
>PVKE010008948.1:0-46210 GCA_004027555.1 Craseonycteris thonglongyai | reverse complement strand
TACTGTAGCATTGGCTACATACAGAATGTCCTATAAAGGCACTGTACCTTTTAGCCCATTGGATGTGCTCTAATACAGTCAATTTAGCTACTATGCATGTGTCCTGATACAGCAGCTTTGGCTACACAGAACGTTCCTGTGCTGCAACTGTATGTACCACGGTGAGCCTATCACAACAAGCAAAGGTTCAAAGGTTATACTAGACCGCCTCTCTGACTCTGGCCAATCTGAGCAGGCTTTTTACTAGAACACAGTGTAGCTTCGGGTACAGAACATGTATAATTTGCATGCATAAAAAGCCTGCTTGGATTGGCTGAGTTAGAGAGGTGGTCCGAGCAACCTTGCAGTGGTTGGTGCAGGATCGAGTTGGAAAATTCGTTTACCGGCATATCCAGACGATTTTCGGGATCGAGTTGGAAAATTCGTTTAGCAGCATATCGAGACGTTTTTCGGGATATACTCGGCGTATAAGACGACCCCTGATTTTCGGTTGACTTTTTTTCATTTCAAAAGTCATCTTATACGCCGGAAAATATGGTATTCAGAAACACCCAAGACAGAATGTGATCTTTATCCATGTGTCTGAAATGGAGGGACCAACATTGGTCAGCCCGGGACTTACCCTGGGCTTAGTCCCCTGCCTCGCCTGCTGGGCAGTTCTATTACAGAGGTGAGGACAAATGGAGGACTGAAGGTGTTTAAGACACAGGGAACAGAATGTGCAAAGGCCCTGAGGCAGGGACACTTGGCATTGTTAAGAGGCAGAAACCTGAAGTTTGAGGTAAATGTTCTACAAGTATGCTTCAAGTCTTTCTAATTTAAATCTCCTGTTTTCTCAGTACTTGTTAGAAATAATGACTTTGGACTATAGCTGGAAGGCCCAGAAATCCAAGTAACTCAACCCATCCCCAGGTTTGATTCCTCAGCCCTGGGAGCTAAATAAATGAGGGTGTCCTTCGGTCATGTATTCATTCCACAAACATTCATTGAGTCCCTGCTATGTGCCAGACCCTGTGCTAGACTCCATACACAACTCCCCAGAGCAGAACGACTCCCCCTTCTGCACATGTGGAGGACGCAGGTTCCCAGCCACCTTGCCTGTGTCAGTTAGAGAGTCAGGTCCTGCTCTCTGGGAAGACAGTGGGTCACTCGGAGCCGATTCCAGGAAGAGCAACCTTTCCTCATCCCATTAAAGACAATGTCCCTGTGCCTTTGGGACCCTGCCTAACATCCCATCTTCATTTTCTCCTCCAGCCCCCCGCCTCAGGAAAGCAGTCCCCCCCGAAGAATGGCAGCCCCTCCAAGTGCCCCCGCTTCCTCAAGGTCAAGAACTGGGAGACAGACGTGGTTCTCACCGACACTCTCCATGTTAAGAGCACGTTGGTGAGTATCTTGGGAGTCTCAGTCTCAGCTCTCGCCACATTTGCGGCCAAATCATGCTCTGTTGTGGGGACTGTCCTATGCATTGTAGGATGTTTAGCATCATCCCTGGCCTGTACCCACCCAAATGTCAGTAGCCCCCCAAAGTTGTGACAACCAAAAATGTCTCCGGATATTGCCAGTTGTCATCCCCTGAATAGGAAATTCACCTTTGTTTGAGAACTACTGTTGAACACTTAGTCACTCATGTAAATACTTTTCGTGTACCTTGAACCCAGAAGCATCAAAGGGGAGTTGCTGGTTCTGAATACATTCTTTTTGTCTCTCACAGTCTGACCCCTGGTGGAATATTGAACAAACTCTTCCTTCCTTTCACAGTGTGTTCTCTAAATTTTTATGTCATATTTTTAATAGGCAGCAACATACTGCTTTACATCTTTGTTAAAAATGGGCCTCATGGAGGAATGTTGTATCAGTTAGCTATTGCAGTGTAACAAATTGGCCCCAAATTTAATGGCTTCAAACAACAACCACTTATTATTTTTGGAAAGTCTGTGGATCAGCAGGGTGGTCCTGCTGCTCTCAGCTGACTTCAAGCATGTGCAGGGATGTGAGTGGTCAGCGAAGGGCGGCCTGGTCTAGGATGGCCTGGCTGCGGTCACTCAACTCTGTTCCATGTAGCTTCTCATCCTGCAGCCAGCTAACTTGGCCTTGTCCATAGGGTGGTTGCAGTGTTCTAAGAGAGTGAGCAGACGCATGTAAAGCCACCTTAGGTCTAAGCTCAGAGTGGGCACAGTGTGACTTCTGCCATATTCTATTGGCCAAACCAGCCCAGATTCATGGGGTAAGGAAATAAATTTCACCTCATGATGGGAGAAATGTTGTGAAGTCAGTTGCGAAGAGTGTGAATACAGGGAGGGGAAGAATTTGGGCTGTTTTTTGCAATCAACATACCACGGATGTATTCAAATGAGTTACTGTAGTCACTCTACTAGCTTCTTTTCCTTTTTTTTTTTATTGACCTTTTTGAAGATTCCTTCATTCCTTCCTTCCTTCCTTCCTTCCTTCCTTTATTCATTTTGACAGAGAGAGAGAGAGCTACAGAGACAGAGACAGAGAGAGAACTGAACTGGGGGGAACTCCCCAGTTCAGCATATGGGTCCGCACGGGCCAGGGCCGGGATTTGATCCTCGGTCCCCGCGGCTGCACAGTGAGTGCTTAACCCACTGAGCCATCCCGGCTTCCCCTACTAGCTTCTTCTTGCTCAACGTGGGATCAAAACATATTTGGGGGATGCTGGGATAGCTCAACAGTTTGAGCACTTGCCTTGTAACCTCAAGGTCTGGGGATCAAATGCTGGCACCAGCCTGTGCAAACCCATATGCCGAACTGCAGTGCAACTGGTAGCCATTGTAATGACTCAGTGCTGAAGGTGCTCACCTCCCTCATGGGAGGCCCCCATTTCAGTTCCTGCATCACATGACCCCACATCTACTTGGATGGAATTAAACTATGTCACAACTAATGATGTACAACTCTGGAGACTGTTCTGGCCTCTCTCTCTCTTACCTTCTGTCAAACAAAAAACTAAATCCTTTAAAAAATTAAAAGAAACATATTTTAGGATACAGTTCAGTCACAAAGCCCCTCTTCCCTCAGTTGAGTAGAGTAGATACTTTCAAAACCTTAACATGCTGCTTATCATCCCTTACCTGATGACCACGTCCAACAGTGATTTGAAGTGCCACTTGAGAAATCCACCATGAATATCAGATCCAGGTCTGCAGCCCAATACCTGCCACACTTGGGTCACATCCAGTGATAGCCCAAATGCCTCTTTTCCCTCCAGGAAACGGGCTGCAGCGAGTACATCTGCATGGGCTCCATCATGCACGCTTCTCAGCAAATACGGAGGCCTGAAGACGTTCGCTCTAAAGAGCAGCTCTTCCCTCTCGCCAAAGAGTTTATTGATCAGTACTACTCGTCAATTAAAAGGCAAGTTTATGTTGGCTCTGGGAAGCCTGGGGTGAGTTACTGAGTATTGGGACACAGACTTCAGCTCCAGCTTTGCAGAAGGTTGAACCAAGGCCTGAGCATAAGGCTTCTTCCTACCATACATACAGGTTGAAAACGGGTGGCCCAAGGGCCAAATCTGTCCCCACCACCCCAAAATGTTTTTGTCTAGCCTGCCAATTGTTTCTTAACTTGGAAACATTCCAAGCAATTCCAAGCTTGGGTATATATCCTGAAGGAATTCTCACACTTGTTCACAATAAGGCATAAAAATGATCACTGAAACACTGTTATAATAAGAAGAAATTAAAATGAAAGAGCCAGCTGGAAACCACCATAACTCCATTGATAGGAGAATCTATAAATATGATGTGGTAGCTTCTGTAATGGAATACTATGCAGCTGTAAAAAATGAATGGACTAGAACTCTGCACGATCATGGGAATGAAGCTCAAAAACAACTGAGCAAAAGAAAGGACAAGTTGTAGAAGGGCACATTCAGGATCTCACCATTTATATAAATGTTTTAAACATGCATAATATTATAATACTGTCCATGACTTAGGGGATGTATACAAATGGGCAAAAGTATAAGCCAAAGCAAGAGCATGGTAAATTCCATATTCAGAATAGCAATCACTTCTGGGAAGTAGGCTTCGTAGGCAAGTAGTCTTCAAGGGACTACAATGCTATTTGTTACTTAGTTCTTATTTCTTCAGCTTGGGTGTTCATTCTATTATTCTCTATACCTTTATGAAAGTCTGACATTTTTTCATAATAACATTTTTTAACTTTCTAAAATTGAATTTATTGCCATCATTGAAAATTAGAAGCATTTTCTTTAAAAATCAGATTTCCCGTTTCTTTGGAGAGACAATTCCTATCAGGTGACAACTAGCTGGAGCAGGCATGGGCTCACCTGTTGGCCACAGTGCCCACTCAGCCGGTTCAGTCACTGCTGGGCCTCTGTGGGCATTTGCATTGCTGTCTCTGCGTTATGCTTGAACTATAGTGTCCAGAAATCAGCTCGAACTCTGTGGCTTCTGGCCTCCCGTAATAGCTCACACCTTCCAACAACCTCTAATTTTGGAGAGAAGGTGACACTCCCATGTCCCTTCCCTGCCCACTCAGATTTGGCTCCAAAGCCCACATGGAGAGGCTAGAAGAGGTGAACAAAGAGATTGAAACCACCAGCACCTACCAGCTCAAAGACACGGAGCTCATCTATGGGGCCAAGCACGCCTGGAGGAATGCCTCCCGCTGTGTCGGCAGGATCCAGTGGTCCAAGCTGCAGGTAGGGGGTGAGGCTCTGCCACCTTGCCGAGCCCTTTGGTGGTGGTAGTGAGCAGGGCACAGGTAGAGGGAGGAATGAGCTTTAAAAAGGCTCAGCTTCTACCAACGGCCCCTGGAGGCCATGGTGCACTACCAAGTCCCTCTCAGCTTCTGACCAAATCTGGTTTATAGTTAGGTCTCATTTAGCCAATGCCATGTTTGTTTGTTTGTTTTTTTAATGAATTTGCATATCTCTTCATAGGGCTTATGCGCTCCAGTTTACCACAGACCTCACCACTCCCTTTTGTGTTACACCTATTCTCTTTGCTTATTTATATTACCTGCCTGCTCCCCAAAAACATCAGATTCTGTGTCCCCTGGCATGATTACTTTTTTCCTCTGAGGAATAGTTTCAAGTTGGAAATAGATGAGCTATCCAGCTTAGGGTGGTGGGGAGTTTGTTTAATTTTTAATGTGTTTTTTTAATCCCTAATAACCTCACAGGAACCATAACCAGCCCCTCTAAATGCCTCTTCTCTACTCACCATCCTCCCACATCACTTACACTCTAGGCCTGCTTTTAGGGGGACTTTTCCTGGTTGGGTGGAGTGGTGAGCTGCTCCCTGCTGCAGTGGGGTAGCAGTGGGCTCTGGGCTCTCTCCTCCAATGGGAAGCAGCCCTGGGGGAGCTGAGGAGGGAAGGAGGGTCCCATCCATCCCACAATGCACCTCTTCCAGGTGTTCGATGCCCGAGACTGCACCACGGCTCACGGGATGTTCAACTACATTTGCAACCACATCAAGTATGCCACCAACAAAGGGAACCTCAGGTGAGCTGAGCAGCGTGGGGGAAGGGAGCCTAATGTCACCCCAGCGCTGACGCTTGGGTCTGGAAGTGCTCCCCTTCTCTCTGGGAGATGGACCAAGCTAGGAGAGGTGACCTGGCATTCTTGTGCCACCCTCTTCCGGGAGAAACAGACGCCCATGTGGTGGGCAAAGCAACAACACCCAAAACCACGTTCAACCCCCATGGCCGGAGCAGGAAGGGCAGCTTCTCGTTCCAGGAATCGGAAAAGCCCCATTGCCAGGGGTGACCTGCCTTTTCCAGCTCTTGCTGCCCAGACCCCCTTCTGACTCCCCCTGGGTTTAAAAGGCAATTTAACTTCCCATTGCTGTGGGGACCGCTCCCCAGGTTCCGCAGAGCCAAGCCAACACCTTGTGCTCCTCTTAGCCCATGGGAAGGACAAAGCCACCAGGAGCAGGCCACGGCAGGAAGGCACCGGCATGAGCCGGTGGCCCAGCCACTGCTGGGAGGGGAGGAGCAGTGCAGGGGGACAGCTGGGGCCTTGCAGACAGGCAGCTGTTCCACTTGTTAATCCCGCGATCTCCATCCTCCCTCCCCAGCGTCTGTTCCCAGCTCCCAAGGACCAGCCGTGTCTTGAGGCTGCACTGAGCTGGTCCCCAAAGTGGCTGGTGAGCATGGAGCAGGGGTTTCCTTGCGTGGGCACGGGGAATTAGTCCTGCTGTCCCTGAACGACACGGGCTCCAACTGCACAGACCCACTAACACGCCGACGGTTTCTCAAGAAATGCAGGGACTTTATTTTCTTTTACTTACAATTTTCTTCGCGATATTTTCTCTTTAGCTTCCGTTCATGTAAAAGTGCAGTATTTAACCCCTACAACATACGAAATAAATTAATCGGCTGTTTACGTTATTGGTGGGGCTTCCGGTCAACAGTAGGCTGTCAGCAGTAAAGGTTTGGAGGAGTCAAGTTAGATGTGGACTTTCAACTACACAAGGCTTCAGTGTCCCTAAACCCTGCATTGTTCCAGGGTCAGCTGCATGTGCTTCTCCTAAAAGACCTCGCCCTCAGGGGACTTCCTGCACATCCAGACTGTTAAAGGAGGGCCCATCGAGGTCTTGGCCTCCAGGAGTCTATGGGCCATTCCAGTCATTTTCAGATATTGGGTGATATTCTCAGATATCGGGTGACAGGGTGATACTGGGGTGCAGAGGAGGCTCCAGGCCAGGCAGTGCACCTCCACTTCTATTAGTTTTCTGCTGGGGGAGTCTTCATGAGAGCTTCTATTAAAGAAAATAGTCAGCTGACCCTTTTTTTATATACTTTATAAACCACACATCTGGACACTGTGAGAGGCCATGAGAGAATGTGCATCATGTATAGAAATAATCTAAAGAGAGGAGTAGAAGGCAGACACGAGAGAAGGGAGAGGCAGAGAGGTTGTTTGAACAGTGCAGGGCATTCAACCTGCCATTCGGAGAGATTATGCTTTGGAGATCCACGCAGGACATGAGAGAGGCATACACATGTTATATTTCTGCCATTGGCCTCAGCTCCTGCACGCAGACTAACCGTCCCACCCCGCTGGGTGTGATGCTGGTGTTACTAAACGCGCTTTTTAAATATATATCACACGAACACCCCGTATCTGGTGCCCAACCAAAGAAACAGCAGTGTGTTTTACTGCTGGAGGGAAAACTGGTAGTTTGACTCATTCTGTGTTCATCCCTGAGATGGAGTCATTGCAAAGGGATTTCTAAGAACACTTCTGGTTCTCTGTGACACTCGCCCTCAGTTCTAGAGACTCAGCCCCAGGTGCGCTGTGCCGCCCCTGCAGTATTAAATGCGATGTTGTCCTGTGTAGACAGTAAAACCTAACTGTGCTCAGAAAGAAAACCCTGGGAACTGGAAGAGACAGGGGATGCTATGTGGGGGAGGTGGATTTGAGTCAGGCCTTGCATTTGAGCGCATCAGAAAGGAGTTTTAAACCAGAGGGTGGCAGGGTAAAGTGCCAGGGGCAGGATGTGTATGGGAGAAGATCTGTGAGCAGTGGGTTGGACCTACAGTGCGACCCCCAGTGTCACAAGCCAGGATGGTGTCTCCCATAGCCTGGGACTCAGTCCACTGCTGGGGACTGGGGAGTCCACGTGGCAGGAGCTCCTGGAATGAGAGAACATTGAACCACATCACGAGAAAGCTATTCTCCTTTCAGTTTTTTTGGAATTCATCTGATGACGCCAAGGAGAAAGTCTCCGTTTGGTGCTGGACTGTCATTAACGCCTTTCTCATACTGTTGATCAAAAAGAGAGCAGGGCGCAGTGAGGTGCCTTCAGCAGACAGCTTTCTACAATTTAATAACAGTATGTGGTCTCATGGTTGCCTGGTTAGGTGGGCGAGGCCAGGGGTGAGCTACAGTTTTAAAGTAAATAAATGTGAATCCAAGTGGAAGTTGATTTCTTTTTAGTCATACGTCTTACAGAGTTCGGTGGCAAATTGGACAAGAGTTAACGATGATGGTAATGACAGTAGGAGAAAGACTGGATCTGGAAATTGATAGTGTGTTCTTAAAGGGAAGCAGAGTCTGATACGTCCTCTCCTTGGAGATGACCTGTTGCCAAAGAACTCTCTGGAAAACTGGCCCAAGTCAAGATTGTTTACAAGTCCCATTAGGGAAGCATTCTCCTGCCTTCAGGGAGCTGGCAATCATTGACTTGGGCAACACCTTTTCCAATGTGTCCCCAAAGTGCCAAACCTGCCTTGACACCAGGTGTCCCCTTGTCCACCACAGGTCTGCCATCACCATATTTCCCCAGAGGATTGACAGCAAGCATGATTTCCGAGTCTGGAACTCCCAACTCATCCGCTATGCCGGCTACAAGCAGCCCGACGGCTCCATCCTGGGGGATCCAGCCAGTGTGGAGTTGACAGAGGTAAGTGCCCACACCCTGCACCCACCTGGCCTCTCGACCCCCCCAAACTGTTTTTATCTACAGACTTTTCTGAGTTGAGTGTTATCACAGGGAAAGCAGCAAATGGGGTGCACTTCATTCTTCCCTGGACCTCCTTTGCCCTTTGGCTGCCCCTAGTCCAGCTGGTAATTTGGTTATTTTAGTGCCATTACCTTGCCAGACCCTCATGATGGGAGCCACTGTCCCATTTCACAGATGGGTAGACTGAGTCTCACCAAGGCCAGAGTTATCTAAGGCTAGAAATAAACAGGGGGAAAGCTAGAAGTATAGTCCAAATCTCCTGCTTCTCATCTGGAGGAGAGGAGCTGCTATGTGGAAGTTATGTCTGGACTCCACCTTTTCTGAGTTGGATTATATGTCAGACTCATATGATTGACTGATCCATCCATCCATCCATTCATCCATTCATCTGTTCATGCAACTGTTTTACCCACTAACCCGTCTTCGGGTGGGCTGGACTCTCCATGGTATCAGGACCACCACAATGACGGGAATTCATAAAAGCCACCAGGAACAGCCACCACCACCCAAAGTCCCTTCCAGGTAGCGCAGAAAAGGCTTGGAGGCTTCCAGCGCTGATGCCCATGAGAAACAACACAGGCAGGCCGCATGCCTCCGTGATCTCAGGCCCACAGACCTGCGCCCCCTGTGGGTGATGCTTATCCCAGTTGAACTTCATCTCTGTCCTTTCCTCAAACTCCTCAGCACCTCCCCCAAGATGGAGCTGGCATGACAAGGGCGGCTCCACTCATGTGCTGCTGGCTTCATCTGCATGTGACTTTTCTTTTCTTTTTTTTTTTTTTGACTTTTCTTGTTGGAATATTATCCTGAGGAGGGGGCTGTAACCAGGGTGACCAGGATTCATGCCTGTGGCATGTGAGACTCAGCCAGACTCTCTGCTCCACTTGGCTGAGTGCTAACTGTATACTTGGCTGACCTTGTCCTCGTGGTCACCTGAACATAAATGCCCCAGCCTCTTCCTCTCCTTCTGTCTTCAGAAACCTCACTGGCTGGACATGTTCTCCTAGGCCCATAATTCCATGCTTCCTCTTTCTAACCACATGGCAGAAAGAATGCCCCCAACATACCCATCTCACCATATCTGTTCAAACTCTCTTACCCTGCCCTGTCCAATATGGCAGCCACATGTGGCCACAATATGGTCACACATGGCCTGCGAGCACTTGAAATGTGGTGAGTTCAAACTGCTACAAGCATCAGTGAAAAATAAAACACACCAGATCGCCAAGACAGAAAACAAAAAAAGATCGGAGATAGCTCATTAACAGTTTTTAATCTTGATTACATATTAAAAGAATAATACTGTGTGTGTGTAAAATTGGGCAAATAGATTTATTAATAAATTAATACATTCATTAGATTAATAAATATATGTGGTTTTATGCTAAGCATATTAATATCAGTCATGTATATATTGTTAAAGTACTGGTGATATTTAATATGTTTAATTGTATTTACATATTTTATATATTTATTGGATTAATAAATATATTACATATTTAATTTTAATCTTAAATCTATTACATATATTTAATACAGTATTAATTGATTCATATTAATGCAATATAATTGAGAAGTATGGCTAATAATAACTTAATAATTAAATAATATAGAAATTAAAATATATTATCTTCCATGAATAGACTATTGAAATTATTTTCACCTGTTTGGGTTTTTTTTTAACGTTTTAAAATGTGGCCACAGAAAAATTTTAAATTATGTGACTCACTTTATATTTCAATTGGACAGTTGCTCTAATAGATGAGTTAATTCTACTAGATCCACCGTCATCACATTCAGTAGATTTCCTTCCTACCCCAGAGCACCCAGTGCAAACACTTCCAGGCGAGGGCCGACCCTGGGCCAGGCCCTGTGCGTGAGAGCCGCTGCCTATGCAGCAGGCAGACTGACCCCTCGCCCTGCAGGGGTTCCCAGTGGGCAGGGCACACCCAGAAAACACGAGAAGGTGCCGTGCTGGGGGGTAGGTGTGCCCTCTGTCCTCTGGGACCAGGAGAAGTGAGACTCGTTATGTGCTGCTGTCAGGGAGAACTCGATCAAGGAGGCAGCTTGGCCCAGAGCCCCAAAGGGCGGGGCTGCTGGCCGCTTGCACTGGGGTCTCCGCCCCTCCTCATTGCCGTCACATTTGGAGGGCCTGGAGGCCTGACCTGGCTGCGTCTGCTTGCAGATCTGCATACAGCAAGGTTGGAAACCACCAAGAAACCGCTTCGATATCCTGCCACTCCTGCTCCAGGCCAACGGCAATGACCCTGAACTCTTCCAGATTCCTCCAGAGCTCGTGTTGGAAGTGCCCATCAGACACCCCAAGTAAGGGCCACTTGCATGGCATGGGTGAGGGTGGGTGGACTTGCCCAGTGCTCCTCTCTGCCCATCCCTGTTCCCCCCGGCTCTCTCTCTAGCCCAGATGCAGGCTGAAAGGGGGTCTTGGTTTCTGTCCTCACTGTGGGGCTTGGGCAGAGTGGGCTCCCCAAGAATCAATAATTCCTTCTTGACTAGCCCAGGGACCGCCATCTTTTCTGAATTATAATCTCCCTCCTGTAGCCACTCCTAAGCATTCAGCCAGGACCTGCTCTTTTTCCAGTCCAAAGCGTTGGCTGAGCAGAAGTACCTACGGTCTTGTTATGCACACAAATTTAAAAATGCTACACGACCCAATCCAGGTCAAGTCCAAAAGGAATTAGGAGCCAGGAAGGAGCGGTGAGAACTGGGGCCAACAACACAAGCAGAATTTATGCTGTGAAAGTGAAGGAAAGCCACAAATGAGGGCACGATTGAGTCACGTGCCAAAAAAATCAATAATCAAGATATATAATGTTTTAAGTCAGTATTTTAAAAATAAAAAAATAATAACTAAAAAAAAAATCTACGGTGCACAATATATCAAAATTTTAAATAAAGGCAAGATCCAGTTGAGGGCTGAGATTAGAGTGAGGCAAACCAGGTGAGTCGTGCAAATACAGGGTAGGATCTTGTCTTTATATTTAAAGTTTTAATACTACCCAAATAACCACTTAATTCCAATAAAGTGGTACAATAGAAATTTTATGGTGCCCAGAGGTGTAAAGTAAGGTGACCAGATTTTAACATTGGTAAAGCGGGACACCATTAACCAGGGGGGAGGGGGTTCTTGATTAAAAATTTGGTCTATCTCCCGCCGTTCCCTAGCGTGTCGTGCATTCTTTCCAAAAATCGGGACTTTTTTAAAACGCCATGGGACACGGGACAAATTGTTAAACATCAGAACTGTCCCACCAAAAGCGGGACATCTGGTCACCTTAGTGTAAAGACACCTTACTCAACCCTGACTGGGCATCATGGAAATAATAGTTGGAAAGACACAGAAGGAAGAAAGAAGATTCCAGGAAGAAGGCCTGCCATGCAAAGGCCCTGTGGTAGGAAGGAACTCACTTTCTCCTGGGCTAACTTTCAGAGTGGGTTGGGGAGATAAACAGCAGCCAAAGCAGTGGTACCCAGGCCTGGCTATCCATCTAAATCCCCTGGACAGCATGTTTAAAATACATATATCCAGGTCCCAGCTCTGGAACCTATGATTCTACAGGTCGGAAGCAGGGCCCAGGAATCGGGTGCTGATGTAGTCAGTCCCAATCAGTTGCTAACAATTCCGCATCCCCAGACTATGGCTGTCTCACCCATGTGCCTATGAGATTTCTGCCCCATCATGAGCTGGGCTGTGTCGCTCTTCACAGGTTTGAATGGTTCAAAGACCTGGGGCTGAGGTGGTATGGCCTCCCCGCTGTGTCCAACATGCTTTTGGAGATTGGTGGCCTGGAGTTCAGCGCCTGTCCCTTCAGCGGCTGGTACATGGGCACAGAGATTGGTGTCCGCGACTACTGTGACAACTCTCGGTACAACATCCTAGAGGTGAGGTCCTTCCTTAGTCACCATGACAGGAAAGCACAAGGCAGATGGGGTGGGCTCAGCGGTCCTTCCCCACTGCTGAGCTTTGGGGCTTGGAAACCAGAAGGGGTTAGGACAAAACCCACAATACCAGTGAAGCCCCTGACAAGTCCAGAGGCATCCCTGGCATTTACAGTGCACCTACTGTGGGCGCAGCACCGTTCAAAGCACTCTGCATGTATTATGTGCTCATTTAATCCTCACAACTTCCGGATATAGAAATCCCCCTTTCATAAATGAGGAAACCGAGGCCTTTGGAGAGATGAAATGACAAGCTCTAGGCTGTGCCACTAGTGAGTGGCAGAGCTGTGACAAGAACCTAGTCTGGCTTTAGGGTCCTATGAGTAGCTTGTAACCAATCTGCTACATTGCCTCTCAGTGTCAAACTCTGTTAGAAGGGCTTGAGAATGACCCATGAACTTGACATTTTTTGTCTGTTCTGAAAACCAAAGGAGGAAGGTTGGCAGTGGATCCTTAACCACATGCATTTCTAGGTAGAGGGTCTGTTTTCTTCCCCAGCTGAGTGCTTCCTGGGGCTCCACTTCGATGAAAGCATCAGGGTTGCTGTAGTTTTTCTCAGCAAATGTCATTCCTAACAGTAGTCTGCAGTAATTGGCCTTGTTTCAAAACAAGGCACTGAGAAACAGAGAAGTTGAGTGCTAGGCCGATGTCACACAGTAAATTAAGAACAGAATCCAGGTTAGAACTGAGAACCAAGCATTGGCTTTCTGGTGTTAAAATCCATGGATGGCCACATGGATGAACCTTGTGGGCATCATGCTAAGAGAACTAAGTCAGACACAGAAGGATAAATAATGTATGATCTCACACACACAATCTCAAAAAGCCAAATTCATAAAAACAGAGAGTAGTATGGTGGTTGCCAGGGGCTGGGATTGAGGTAGACGGGAATTGGGGGCATGTTGTTTAAGTTATGTAGATAAAAAGGTCCTGGAGATTGAATGCACATGGTCCACAATACTGTCTTATGAACTTCCAGGCTGCTCAGACACTAGATCTTAATGGTTCTCACTACAAAAAGTAAACCGTTATGCTCTTGACAGAAGTGCTAACTAACGCTAGAGTGGTAATCATATTGTAATTTATAAATGTATCAAACCAACATTGTACACCTTAAACTTACACAGTGTTTTATGTCCATTATCTCTTAACTTTTTTTGAATTCCATAGGTATATGCCTAGACAACAGCAGCCTGGTCCTCAGTCTTGCTATACAGTGGAATTACCTAGGGAGTTATATGATGCCCACGTCCCACTCCCCAGGATTTAGATGTAATTGCTCCAGGGTGGGGCCTGGACTCCCGCCTTTTTCTAAACTCCCTAGAAGATTCCACTCAACAGCCACTGACAAGAAAGGAAGATATTTCAGGCAATTTTCATAGGTGTGGCTATAGTCACATTTGGGGATTTTTAAAGTCCTATAGGTTTTTGGGGTTTTTTTTTTCCTGTAATAATTTCTATTCTTTTAACCAAAATGATGCTGTAGAAGTAATAATTGCAGCATGACTGGCTAGACACGCTCTCCTCTTTTATAATATAACTCGAGTTTTACGTGTATTTATGTAAAGCAGCAGATTTCTCTCTTCGTGCATTTGTGTGGCTGCGAAAAGACCCCAGGCAGAAAGACCTAATGCCTCAGCCTCAGAGAGGGAATTTAATAAGTCTGCGTTCATGGTCTCTGCTTACATTTCGATTGCAGAGCCACTAGATAACTTAAATGAGACTCTGTCTCACCTCTGCCCTCCAGTTCCAACTGCCATTATGTGCAAATGTTGACAGCTGGGGCTGGGAAGCGATTTACCCAAAGCTGAGAAATTGTCGCATGCTAGGCCCATAATGAGAACCGGGTTCCCACAAGTGCCTAGAATTGACAGCATCAGTGAAAAGCAAGGCTCTAATTAGTGCATTTGCTATTGGGTTTTCCCCACGCCTGACACCTGCTCCTGCTCCAGCTTGAGCTGCACCAGAAATGTCAGGGGTTGTTTTCCCCAAGTAATTTTGCCAAAGGAGTCAGTGGGTTGGGGAGCAGTTCTTGGGCAGCACGCCTCTCCCTGGGCTCCAGCTCCAAGGCACACCGGCTCTGTGGACTTTGAGCACGTTCAGGCACCGCCTCCTCTGAGCCTCGGTTTCCTCATCTGTCAGATGGAGTCAGGCAGGTGCCCACCTGAGCTCCAACCATCCATGAACTAGATTACAATAGGGGCCACTCCACAGGTGGAGCAGGTTGGGTGGGGAGCTTTTCATACTAGAAAGCAGGTCATGTCTCTCCCACACCCACACGTCTGCTTAAAACCCCACAGAGACCCACCTCATTGCACTTGGAATAAAATCCTTGTTCCTTGGCACATCCTTCATCGTTCTCCATGATTTAGTCCAGCACCCCCTCTCTCACCAATTCCACCTGGCTCACCACCCTCCATACACACTGGCCTTCCTGGTGCATCTCAGATGGTGCAAGGCCGGACCCTCTTCAGGGGCTTTCACCTGCTACCTCTCTGCCTAGAATCTTCTCCCCCTTGATCTGCAAATGTCTTGCTTCTGGTTCTCATCTCGGGGTCACCTGGTCTGCTACCTCTGCAGTGGGCCTTCCCTGACTATCCTTCCTCGGTATCCCTCCTCATCCCATTTCCTGGGCTTATTTCCTTCCTGGGAACTAGCACTCATCACAATATTCACTTTCTTCCCCCACTACAAGGTACACTCAATAATAAAGGCCTGGCCAAGTCGCCCTCGTTTCCGGCTACTAGTAGGTCCTCAATAAAATAAAAAATAAAGACCTTTAGTGTGACTGATTCATCAATCCACCAAGGAATTGATTAATGAATACATTAAGTTCATCGGCGGCACTAGCTAACCCTGTCCCTCTTTAGTTCGCACTACCCCAGCCTGTGAGTCTGTTTCCTTCCCCTTTCAGGAAGTGGCCAAGAAGATGAACTTGGACTTAAGGAAGACATCGTCCCTGTGGAAGGACCAGGCACTGGTGGAGATCAACATCGCCGTTCTCTACAGCTTCCAGGTAGCGCAGGGGCCAGGCTATTCAGCCTCAGAGGGAAACTAGCCCTGTCAGAGCCTTGCGGTAGGAAGGCAGGAGCCCTAGCTTCCGGGCACTGCCGTGGGGGCTGCTCACCAGCCAGCTCCACGTCCTGCTGCGCACACCTTCCTCTCCGTTGTGCAGCATGCGTGGGGCCGGTTTGAAGAGGAGAGGAATAGATGGGAGGATGACTTGTGGCTTATGAGTTTTTAGAGTTGAAATGGCAGGCATCCTCTGCTTTGCCACCTCTTAGGGATCTTGGATGGTTGTCCAACAGAGGCAAATCCTCCACATCCTCATCAGAAGCATATGGGCACCTCAGTGTAATACCTCATGGTAGACGGTATTACAGTAGGATGGCTATAAAATGTATCATCTAATCCATGCCAATTTTGAGAGTAAAACAGGGATACCACTCATAACCATGTTAGGACAGTGGGCCTAAGCCAGGAGTCTCCTAGGCAAACCAGGAGACCTAGAGATTACAAGTCATGCTTCTGTCATTGAAACCAGCTCTGTCCTCTGGGGGCTGCCAGTCTGGGAAGCTAGGTCCTCACAGATGTGCTCGGCAGGCACCCACAGGACAATGAACGTGTCCAGTCCTGGACACACGGGAATCCAAAGCACAGGTCCGCATGTCGGGTAGGGAGAATGGGTACGCTGCGGAGCACCCCAGGGAAAAGACAAGTTGAAATGGAGTCCTGGTGGGGAGGCCTCCCTTCTCTCTCAGTCATGGAGGAGTGAGGTTTCAGTTGTTGAAAATGATAGAGCGTGGCTTGGTTGACTGCTATGAAGACCCACGAGCCAGAGGCAGCAGGGGTGAGTGAGATGAGTGATCACAAAAGAGACACGCAAGAAGGGGCAAGCGTTTGTGGGCCTAGAGGGAAAGCACTGCTTGAATAGGGTAGGGATCCAAACCAGCCAGGTTACCCTGACACTCAGTCCACCCACCTCTGCTGTGACTGACTTGTCTCAATTTTAAAGACTTTATTACTTAAAATTTTGAGTTTAAGAGGACTCTCTAGGGATGTTGGTGAATCAGCAGGTGGAGCGCCTGCCTTGCAACCACAAGGCTCAGGGATCAAATCCCAGTCCCGGCCCGTGCAAACCCACATGCTGAACCGCAGTGCACCTGGTCACCAGATGGCCGTGAAGGTGCCCGCCTCCCATGTGGGAGGCCCCCAACTCGGTTTCTGCCCCACACGGCCCTACATCCTCCTGTGTGGAGGGAAACCATGTCACAACTACTGAGGTACAACTACGGAGACTGCTCCGGACCCTCCCCCTTCTCTCTCTCTCCCTCTCGTCTTCTCTCAAAAATTAAATAACTAAAAATTAAATAAAAATTTAAAAAAGAAGATTCTCTATCATCATCAATGGAGAACCGATATCAGTTGCCATAAACAGAAAAGAATTTTAGATTTAAATAAACCAACCAACAAACATAATGAATAACAAAACTAAGTTTTTAAAGTCTAACTAGATAAGAGAGAGGTTCCTCTCTCTTCTTAAAAACAAAGCAAAAAAAACAGGCAGGGTGGGTGGAGTGGGGAGGAAAGGGGAACGTTGGCAAGAAAGGCGTTAGAGACACCTTAGCACCAACCAGAGACTTCCTCCTGGGCATAATCAGAGGCTGGAAAGAGAAATGCAGATGCACTTGACAATCGCCCTTTGGAAAACCCTGCTCTACCCTGGAGGGAGTCCTAACACACCCCAGCTCCTCTCACCTTCTGACTCCTTGTCCCCTCTCCACCCACAGAGTGACAAAGTGACCATCGTTGACCACCACTCTGCCACCGAGTCTTTCATTAAGCACATGGAGAATGAATACCGCTGCCGGGGGGGCTGCCCTGCAGACTGGGTGTGGATTGTGCCCCCCATGTCGGGCAGCATCACCCCAGTCTTCCACCAGGAGATGCTCAACTACCGGCTCACTCCCTCCTTCGAATACCAGGTCCTCCCCATCCCTGCCTGTTTGGGCGCTAATCTTCCACATCCTGCCTGTTCTCTGCTTGGGAATCAGACTCGCCCTGTGGACATTCTTGGGCTCCACAGCCGTGCCTGGCTGGTGGCTCCCATAGGGGACAGCATGGCTCTAGCTGAAAGACTAATGGAGATGAGATGAGTAGTCTGAGGTCACAAGGAAAGTGCTTGAGAGGGACTGAGGGCTGAGTGGGGACAGTGCAGGGAGGCTGGACTGACCACTCTGTACCAGGACCCCTGTGGTCACCAGCAGCAGAATCTTCCTTCAAGGGCAGAGGGTAGCACATGGTGGCCACAAGCCCCCGAGGGGTGGGGGTCTGAGCATCTTGCAAGAGGAGCCAGACTCCCTCACTGCAGTGACCACAGTCCTCTCTTCACAGCCTGACCCTTGGAACACCCATGTCTGGAAGGGCACCAATGGAACCCCTACAAAGAGGCGAGCCATCGGCTTCAAGAAGTTGGCAGAGTGAGTCTCCTGAAGCAGGTGGCAGGGTGTGTGCCCCATAGTTCGGAGAGCCCTAGAAAAGGAGGCCGGGCAGGTGGCCGGGCCTCTGACCTCTTCTCTTGTTTTCTCTGACCCCTGGTGCCTTCTTGGCCTCAGAGAGTAGGGTGTGAATGTCATCACCACTCTTCTCCCCAGTTTTACTCCCATCACCCCAGTTTTATAAATTCTTGTCCTGGAGGCAATGGTATATTGGTAAACCAGCTTTCCTAATAATAACAATAACGTTTAGAGTAATACTATTCTAATCATTGGAACATTTGCCAATTTCCGTGGTGTAAACACTCCCTCTGTGACAATTTCAAGCTACCAACAGGAAGTCACTGAACCCATAGGGAGGCGCTGGGAAGAGCTGGCTCCAACACACCACTGCCTAGAGAATGCTCTCGTCCAGGGCGGAACTCTAATTTCACTCCTTCATTTATTCATTCCTTCATTCATTCACTTAGCCAACAAACGAATCCTGAGTGCCTACTGTGTTCTAGGCTCCAGAGATGCCATCGTGAGCCAGATAAATGTGGCTCCCGCCCTCATGAAACTCACAGCCATTCCTGTCCAAGAATCACACGTTATAGTAAACAATGCGCGTGCCTTCCAGAATGATCATGGTGCCTTAAAACAGATTGAACTGAGTGTGGGAGGTCTGGGAGGGCTTCCGGCAGGAGATGCCCATTGGGCTGAAGAATAAGATAAGACAACTAAGAAAATAAGGGAGGCAAGGGGGCTTGTGGGCCAAGGTGACTGAAGAATAACTGTCCTGAGAATGTGTGACCAGCCAAGGGACCAGCTGACAAGTGGGGCAGAACCATCTGAGGTAATCTAGTGTGGGTGCCAGACTTCTGAAGAAAGAGAGCCCCGCACAGATCCGCTCTGAGACACCCCTGTTGGGATCTGACTTTTCTGCAGAGGAGCTAGGCATGCACTGAGCTTATTGTCTGTCTTCAGCGCCCTTGGGTCCACAGCTCTCTATGTATGGTACCTAGTTATGCAAAAGGTGCCATCCACACCACAGACCCCAGAAACAAGACCCTGGTGGACCTTGAAAGGGACTCATACCGAGGTCCAGGCTCCACTAGTATGGCCCATGGCGACCCTCTCCCCTCACTAACCCCATTTTTCCAACCAAGCAAGGACACATCAACACTTGTAAGGTGACCAGATCTTAACATTGGTAAAGCGGGACACCATTGACCGAGGGGAGGGGGTTCTTGATTAAAAATTTGGTCTATCTCCTGCCATTCCCTAGCTTGTCGTGCATTCTTTCCAAACATCGGGACTTTTGTAAAATGCCAAGGGACGCGGGACAAATTGTTAAAAATTGGGAATGTCCCGCCAAAAGCGGGATGTCTGGTCACCTAACAGCCATTCTTTCCCTAACAGGAGAATTACAAATATTCTCAGGGAGGACAGCCTTTGGCTTCCAGTGCAGTTCAGTTATCTCTGGGGGAAGAAAGGAGGGAGAACTCTAACACATTAATTGCACTATGAAGTTTGGGGAAGTTAATTATAGCTGCTTTGTTATTCTCCAGGCGTTCAAAGGGAATCCTCAGGCACCTTTAATGCTTCCCTGTTTCTCCCCCTTCACCGGAGTGCTCCTGTAGCGTGGGTGGTTTCCCTGACTCTAAAAAGTGATGCATTTACCACCAATAATCTCCAGGTGGGAGTAATTAGCCTTTGTCTACGGAGAGTCCTAGTTAGAACTGGGAGGCAAGAAGGTGAGCGCAGGCATTCCTGAGCCTGGAAGCAGCACCGGTTCTGAAGTCTCCAGTTTAGCTAGAAAGAGCCTCGGTTTGACATTTAAACACCTCAAGACAGTCTCTTTCAAATTCATTCTTTCTTTTGTATATATTTAGTGCCTACTAGATACCAGGCTCTATGCAAGATTCTAGATATGTATGGCTGATGAACCCAGTCCTGGTTTTTCTTTTGTGTATAAATAAACCTCTAAAATCCCTTTGAACTCACTACCTGATGACTTTTTAGTATTTCCTCTGTCTCTGTGTGTGTGTGTCTCTCTCTCTTTCTCTCTCTCTCTCTCTCTCTTTCTCTCTCTCTCTCTCTCTCTCTCTCACACACACACACACACACACACACACACACGCACACACACGAATGTATGCCCCATGACATCTGCTTGTCCATACAACCATTCTCTAAGTTCTTCAGTTCCTATAACAATGCCTGGCCCAGTGTTAGGCACTCAACACACATTTGATGAATGAACAAATGAGTGAATGGATAAAAATACACCTTTTGGGGAAAGTGCTTGGCAAAGCCAGGTTCTTAAGACTGGGATCAATCAAGTAACAACCTAACAAAACTAACTGATGGCTTTAGCTCATGAAAAATTGCTCTGGAGGGATTGAATAAAGGGTAAAGGGTTGTCTTTCAATATGGTGCCTCACCTCAGGCTTCAAGTGTCCATGAGGCCATCAAAGACCAGGAACATAAGTTCTTGCCTGTTCATGGATCATGGTTCTTGCTCAAAAGTCTCAGCCTAGCATTTCCCATTTTCCTCTCTGTCCTCTTCCTCCTAGAGCCGTCAAGTTCTCAGCCAAGCTTATGGGGCAGGCAATGGCCAAGAGGGTCAAGGCAACCATCCTTTATGCCACAGAGACAGGCAAATCACAGGCCTACGCCAAAACCTTGTGTGAGATCTTCAAACATGCCTTTGATGCCAAGGTGGGTAGGGACAGTGCCAGCTCTCCAGCCCCTTGTGGTAAATAAAATTGGGAGGGGAGAGGGGGAAATCAATAGAGAAGAACCCTTTGAGGTTGGGTGAAAGCACATCCCAAGTTGTCCTTCAGCACACATGCACACATTTGTGTAAAGCTCAGGGCACTGTGATGCCCCTCTCCCTGTGAGCTCTTCGGGAGTCCAGGAATCACAAAATGAAAAGCCCATCTCTAGTGCACAGTGTTAGAGGGTTTATGAAAATCAATTCTGGAGTCAGTTGGAGAAGCTCGGCATTAAATACAGTTCAGTGGGTTTCTTTGCTGCAGGACTGCTCAGTGCCTTTAAGCTGTAAGTATGTGTTATCATCTCCAAACGGGGAGGGGAGAAAATCTAAATATTTCCCAGGCATAAGTGTTTATGGCTCACTTATTTTCTAGGAGCATCTCAGGACACTGGGCTTCCTTAGAAGGTACTTGGAGAAATTTTTCTCAAGCAATGCTCAGGTTAGGGCAGCCATCTTTCCCGAAAGCAGGTGCCTCAGGCTTGTTTGGCACGGGCCCTCCACACCGCCGGAGGGAGGACTAGAAAGGAGGCTGAGCAGTTGGTCAGATCCAGCCAGTCAGGTCATTCCCAGCCTGGATGTGGTCAAGAAAATTCTAGGGTCAGTTGGTTATAAGAAGCTCAAGGGTCTCAAACAAAATCTGTCCCTATGGGTGGTCAACCCCCTGTACCATTGCCCCAGGTTCTCTGTGGTCCTTCAGCCACAGTGACCACAGATGAGTGCACACTACCAAAAAGCTTTGGCTTCAAGCCACTTGAGCCTGTTGGAAGAGTGGCAGCCAGAACTCGGTTCTTTTTCCGAGGGAGATGGCTCAAGACGACTCTTTTTCCTCTCGCTCTCCCTTCTCCTTCCCCCATCACTTCTTCTCTCCTCATCACCTTCCTTCCGCTCCCCTGCGCTAGGTGATGTCCATGGAAGAATATGACATTGTGCACCTGGAGCACGAAACTCTGGTCCTGGTGGTCACCAGCACCTTCGGCAATGGAGATCCCCCTGAGAACGGGGAGGTAAGATGAGTTTTCACCTGTTCTGGCCCGTGTGTCCATCGGCGGGAAGAGGAGGGGCAGCAGCTATGCCTGCTATTCAGCAGCCAGTTCTCCCAGACCCTCCAAGCCAGCGGGCCTCGATTTAGATCCCAGTTCGGCAAAGGCCGCATCAGTCCAGATCCTCCATGCTTGGGTGTCCACTGACCAGCTGGTCCCTAGTGAAAATGTTGTCCCCGAGGGAGCACCTTCTTTAGAGTGGATGCTCCATCTAAGAGCTTGGTGTCCCCTGCTCCAGATGAGTGAAGGGAACACAGATATTTCTGTAGAGAGACAGCCACCAAGGGGACATGTGTGCTGGGCGGGGGACCCTGAGTGCCCAGCTCTGTGGCAGATTCAGTGACACACACTTCACATTTCGCTCGTGTCTTTTGGCCCCCAGAAATTCGGCGGCGCTTTGATGGAAATGAGGCACCCCAACTCGGTGCAAGAGGAAAGGAAGTAAGTGAGGGATCTTCCTGTGTCATGTGACACCCATGGGGGAGGGGGGGGTAACGGAAAATTGGGTTTTGGTACCTAGGTTTGCACATGTGAATTCTGGATGGATTGGTGGTTGTGACCTCAAGTCCATCTGTGACTGATTCTATGACATGCGTGTCTGTGCCCCATTAGATCTGACAGTTTGGTCTCTGACGAGAAGGGTTTGGCTTGGTCATGTCGCAGCCCTGTGGCTTTGTTTCTTTCTCCATCCAACAGGGTTTATTATACCTGCCTGAACTTTCTAATCTGTAAGAATCAAATTCGACGGTAGAGGTCCATGTCCTGTGACAAGTTAGGAGCACTGTGTAAATACCAGTTCTCAGCTCCCGCCCTGGAGAACCTACATTCAGAATCTGTGAAATGAGCTTCTTTCCCTAGCATGTATCCATCTGATGCTCACAGTGGACTTGCAGCTACTGTGGAGGCTGAGTTCCAAAGGAGGCCAAAAGGGCCTGCAGTCAACAGATGTTCATGATGAAATTGCTTTAAACATGCGGTTGGGTTCTAAAGCTGTTTTGTAAGGTGAAAAACACCTGGAATCAAAATTACCCTTGAAAAGCCCTTCAGTCCCCGGTAAAAGAGAGACCATATGGCACGTGCACGCTGAGCTGGCTTTCAGTGAGGCCAACACAGCATCGCCTCCAGCACGGAGCACACCCCGGGTCCTCAGAGGAGCATCAAATGCCGCACGTAGCTGGCTGGTGTTTAGAGGCCGTGGTATGCAGAACACCCCTCTGGGTTTTCCTTTAGCCAAAAGCCCGTGCTGCCAAACTCATACATGAGGATTGCTGGTGGTCAGCCCCCGTTCTGTGCCCAGCTCCAGCCCTCGCTCTCCCTGCTCCTCTCCTTCCCACCCCATCGGTGCCCTCCAGCAGGCACCCCCACACCCCTCCTTCAGGGAGAGATAGGGCACCATCCATTCTCCCCTCTAGGTACCCGGAACCCTTGCGTTTCTTTCCCCGTAAAGGGTCTTCCCTCCCTCGAGGTGACACAGACGTCTATGGTCTGGCTACAGCCCGTGACAGCCAGCACAGGTAGAGTGTGGGTGTGCATGTGTGTCCACACACATGTGTGTGTGCAGGTGTGAGGGTGTGCATATAGGTGTGTTACATACACGTGTGCAGCTGCATGCCCAATGCCAGAACATCTAAGACCACATCCAGGTCTCAAGGGGACCTGAGTTCTAATCCAGGCTGTGCCACTAACTCACTAAGCAACCTTGAGCAAGTCTCTTGACCGCTCCAGGCCTCAGTCTTTCTCATCCGCCAAATGCGGAGAAACTCTCTGCCCTGCCCGCCTCTGGGACCTGTTGTGAGGATCAAAGGGTAACAGCAAAGAGGAAAGTATTTGGGTGAAGCCTCAAACCTCATACAAATGCATGTGCTGCTATTCATACCCCACAACCATCAACTATGCCTCCCACACTAACAGCACAGCCACCCCCTGATACGTTGCATGACTTATTTGGAGAAGTGATTCAATGTGAGACTACTTTAGGGCAGAAAATACACTTACATATATTTATAACTTTCCCAATGCTGGAGCAAAAACTTTGAAGAACGTCCAACTTTGAAACCCCGCTGCCAGAATGCGCAGTTTCTTTTTTTGTCTTTTGCACTTGGATTTGTGTATTGAGTTTTTGTTTGGTTTTGGTTTGGTTTTGGTTTGTTTGGGGGATTTTTTTTATTTTTGGTCTTGGGTTTTTTGTTTGTTTTATTTTATATTTTGTTGTTACCTTGTCTGAGAACAAAACTTTCTACTTTTCGTGGAAAGTTGGGTTGTATGTTTTGTTTTGTTTTTTTTATTCTCAAGGCTCCTAAACCTCTAACACTGAGGTATGAGTCCCAATGACATCTTCCTTCCCCTTCACAACAATGTAATAAGAAATCCAATCGCCTTTGATGCCATGTGTCAGTGCTGAACATTCTTCATGCTGACTTGAAATGTGAAATGTGACAGACCCTTGAAGTGTCTAAGGACCATAACTTTATGAAAGAGAATATTGAATGGGTAGTCCAGTACCATCCAATAAAACTTTCTAGGATGATGTAATGTTCTATATCTATGCCACCAGTATGGCAGCCACTAGCCACATGTGGCTACTGAGCACTGAACATGTCGCTAGTATACACAAGGAACAGAGCTTTTAATTGTATTTAAATTAATTTAACTATAAATTTAAATAAGCACATGTGGCCAACGGCTACCACAGTAGACAACCCAAGTCTAATTCCTGCTACTCAAAGTGAGGTCTATCTCCTGAGAGTTAGTTAGAAATGCAGAATCCCAGGCCCTGTCCCTGATCTACTGAATCAGAATCTGCATTTTGACAAGATCCTGGGCTCATTCTTAGGCACATCGAAATTTGGGAAGCAAGGAAACTCTGTCTTAATGTGAGGGGGTGGGCTGTTCTAGTCCTGAATGCTAGCTGTCTTTGTGGTGGATGAGGTAAGTTGATAAATTCTAAGAGTTACAGTCTTACTCAACATGCAAGAGAATGTCCTTGCATGTTGAGTGAGAACCAGGACTGGTCATTGGACGATCCATCAGGGTGTTATCTCAGGAGGGGGCTCCAAACTAGAGTTTGTGACTCTCTTTTGTCTTGACAGGAGCTACAAGGTCAGGTTCAATAGCGTTTCCTCATATTCCGACTCCCGCAAATCATCAGGTGATGGACCAGACCTCAGAGACAACTTTGAGAGCGCTGGCCCCCTGGCGAATGTACGGTGAGCACGGGGCTAGGGCATTGGGGATAGTGAAGGCTCTTGAGGAACTGGGCTTAGTTGCCAAGTGGGCTTTTTTTGGGGGTGCGGGGGTCTCCCTTCTGTGTCCATTCATCTCCCAAGCAACCAGCGGTGCCCTGACTGCACCTGACTCCTCTTCCTATCGACACACCCCCATCACCCATGTTTCACCCCGTTGTCAGCACATCATTTGTGCTGAAGAACGTTGACCCTTAGAAATTACTCAATAAGCTGTCCTTCCCAAGTGATACGTTTCACACTTAATAGAAGCTTCTGGAGATACCCCGCCATGACCCAGTGGTTCTCAACCCTGGAAGTACATCTAAATTACCTGGAGATGTTTGCAATCTACTAACCAAGCCCCACTACAGAGATTCTGGTATAATGAGTTGGTCTAGAATTGGGCCCAAGAATTGCTTTTTTTTCTTTAATTTCCCCAATTGACTCTAATTTACAATCAGATTTGAAAAATACTGGCCTAACCCCACGTTCTCCAAAGCAAAGTCACATACCAGGAGATAATTTTAGGTAGTGGTTGGACAAATATTTTGTATTTCAGTCGTTGTCTATTCAGTCTAGTGGGTATTTGGAAGGAAATAAAATTGGACGTCAAACCCTTCATTTCACAGCTATTGGTCAAGATGAAGCCGATGTAAGCGGAGGGTCCAGGCCTGGCCACAAATCTCTCAGACCTTCACTAGTTGAACCTGCTCCAGCCCTGCTCAGGGCCATGCTCAGTAGATGCTACACAGCACAGGGTTCCTAGATAGTGAGGCATTGTGTCCACCAATGCACTTTGTAACAGACTTCATTTTTAAGCAGTTTTAGGTTCATAGCAAAACTGAAGGGAAAGTACGAAGATTTCCCATAGCCCCCCTGCTGCCACCACCCACAGCCCCCCTACCTACACACACAAATAGCCCACTGTCAGCACACTACAGCGGCACATTTGTGTAACTGATGAACCCACATGGACACACGAGGTTCATAGTTTACATTAGGGTTTACGCTTGGTGTACGTCCTATAGGCTTTGGCATCAGTACATTTTTTTAACTTGACATTGCAACATCAATTCTGTAGTGTGACAGTCAGACCGTTTTCCTTATTAAATCTGTCGCAGCTTAGTGTAGGCAATGGCAAGCCTCAGCCTGCCGACCAAATGCAGCCTGACCGCTGTGTATTTTTATACGACCCATGAGCTAAGAATGGTTTTTACAGATGAACATTTGCAGTTCATTTCATGATATAAAAAACACACACACACTACCTTTGAGCCCCAATTAAACAAAATGTTATCCTCTGCGAAAAACAATTACATTCTCATTAGTGGAAATATATTACTAAAAAATTGCACTCAGCTATAATTAGTATATTTTTAACTTTGTCAATAAAAATGTGCAGGCATTTGTTTTCTTGTTATATAAGTATCTACATAATAGCTTTAAAAGTTTCTTCCTCGCCTACGAGCCTAAAAATATTTACTCTCTGGCCCCATGTAACATAAGTTTGTCAACTCCTGGGCTGGAGGCTTAAAATAGGAATTATGAAACCAGAAGGTAAAGACGGGATGGAAATGTGAGTCTAGGTAGTGATGATGATGCAGGTTTACAGATGCATCGGGAAGCATAGTAATGAGTTAATCACCTGAACCATCTGTTGGTGAACACAGGTGGGCTTGATGAACTCATCAGTACAAATGAAAATCAAATTAAACAGCACTAATCAGTAACTAATGCTATTGGTGATAGTCAAGTATGGAGGCTATCGTGAACATAAATACTGGAGTTTTGGGGAGCAACACTTCAACCACATGGCATGACTAGAGCTAGGAGTTTGAAATATGCTTAGACTAAGGGCACCCCTCAAATCAGTCCACCCCTAGTCATCAGCTCTCTCTACCTACCCATCAGGCTATTGTCCTTTGAGGAAAAGGCGAGGAATCCAGGCTGAGGAAGAGCATAGGTGAAGTATTAATGGCAGGGGGAAATGCTGCCTAACCCCACATACTTTTGTTGGGAAGGCTCTGGAATTCCAGGGAGAAGTGGAGAGGGGCAGGGAAGAAGAGGAGAGTGAGATGAGAATGCACGAATGTGGATTGGAAAGGCATGGATATTAACCTTCCTTTGATCTGCGGGCCACCTGGACCCATCTCAAGTTCATTCTCCAATGACAGGGTCCTTTTCCCAACCCCTTCCTTTCCTTCTCTCATCCCCCATCTCAGTCTTTCACCATCTTGGCCCCCTTCACCCTAAACAAGAGATTCGGGGAGGAGGGGACAGAGCTAGACCCTACATGGAGTAGGTTAAGCATTTCTTCTCCTTGGTCCATCTGGGATGATAGTCTACAGCAGAACATTCTACCCTGGGAAGAAGCAGGGTGGAGGTTCTTGTCCCACTTGAGAACCTGTTGCTCCAGTCCCAGTGAGGTTGAGAACTATAGCCAGGAACAAGCTCTGGAAGTGTGTCATAAAGTGTTTGTAGGACACAGTGAACTATCAAACGGGGCCGCCTGGGACACAGCCCTCCACTTCCCATACTGCATCGCAGTCCCACCTCAACACAGAGAAATCTCGTTGACTTGACCCCCACTGATACCAACATTTTCTTGGTGGTATATATGCAAAGAGGGTTTGTAAGGCAGATGCATGTGACAGACATTGTGAGAGGTGGAGCCAGCATATTTATAAATCTTTCATCCCCTTTTAGAAGAATCTCCTAAATGTTGGTTTACACACCAACATTTGATGTGTTAACAATAGTCCTGCCCATCTCCTCATTAATACAGGTCCCTGAGGACCTCTAATGTTACAGCTTTCATTATCTTTGCACTTAAAACTGGTTTTGTTTTATAGAATTACAAAACTTGAGGAATTCAAGCTTTCCAGTAATGAAGACTAATTTCCCCAATTAGTCCAGCTTAGAAAGGAGCACACAAAAAGCAGCCAATGATTCTGGGCCGTCGCTACCTCCAACCCATCCTCCTTAGGACTCATTGGGACTTTTCTTCTGATGACAGTATTACCCAGCAGAGACCAGAGAAAGGGAGAAGAAGCCATAGGACTTCCAGGTTTCAAGATGGCCTTCCCTAGATGTTCTTGGAATTGCCTGACCACTGTGGGCTAAGCATAGTCCTTCTGGAGATACCTGCTGTCTTAGTCTGCTCAGGTGGCCATAACAAACTACCACAGACCAGGGGGGGCTTCAACGGCAAAAATTAATTTCTTTTCTCACAGTTCTGGAGGCTGGAAGTCCAAGATCAAGTCACCAGTAGGACTAGTTTCTGATGAGACTGCTCTTCCTTGCTTGCAGACAGCACCTTCTTGTTGTGGCCTCACGTGGCCTCTCCACTACGCACCTGGGGAAGGGGGAGAGGGAGAGAAAGAGAAAGAAAGACTGGGGTCTCCCTCTTCTTATCAACGCCAGTCCTATTGGCTCAGGGCCCTAACATTGTGACCTCATTTAACCTCAGTTACCACCTTGGACTCCATCTCTATATACAATTGCATTGAGGTTAGGGCTTCAATATATGAATTTTGGGGAGACAGTTTTCTTTGTAATACCGGCACCCCCAAAACACCCCCATAGTCCCCTGGCATAGACTTTCTGTTGTCTTCTTGGCAGGTTCTCAGTGTTTGGCCTTGGCTCGCGGGCATACCCTCACTTCTGCGCCTTTGGACACGCAGTAGACACCCTCCTAGAAGAGCTGGGAGGAGAGAGGATCCTGAAGATGAGGGAGGGGGATGAGCTCTGTGGACAGGAAGAGGCTTTCAGAACCTGGGCCAAGAAGGTCTTCAAGGTAACCGTCTGCCCAGGTCACAGACACCCAGGGGGAGAAGTCATGCCCCTCACCTCAACAAGCCACCAAGACAGAGTACCTAAACCACCAGAAATTGAGACCTTGAGAGAACCCCTGGCACTTCCTCCATGTATCCATCTAGGAGAGAGTTTTAACCAACTCAGACAGGGTCTTACAACACACGCATTCTCCACCCTGAATCCTCCTGCATATGGCTAAGGAGTTGAGCTATAAAACATTACAGAGTCTTGGAATTTCAGGGTTGGAAGGAATCTAGCCCTCACTCAACATTTGGTAGACATGTTGACAAAACACACAGAGTTGGTTAACCCAACCAGCTGGTGAAACTTGGATCTCACCAATTTGTCTACTTTGTCAAGCTTATTTCTCTTGTGCTAGATCATCAGTGACCAATGTGGTAGCCACTAGCCACTGTAGCTCTTTAAATGTAAAGGCAAACTGACATTAAATGTGATGGGTAAATAAAATGTAGTATGTCCATACAATGGAATACTATTCAGCCACCCACAAAAAGAATCAAATATTGACATGTGCTAGAACATGGATGAATCTTGAAAACATGATGCTAAGTGAAGGAATCCGGAGACAAAAGACCATCTATTATGGGATGGATGGATAAATGGATTGCTAGAAGGGTGCAAGGGTGGATGGTTGAGTGGATGGATGGATGAGTAGAGAGAGGGAGGGAAGGAAAGAGGGCTAGATGAGTAGATAGAAGTGTGGGTGGAAAGAAGGAAAGAAGGAGGGAAGGGTACAAGGACTTGGAGCTGTTGGGAAGGAGTCTCTCTTGGCGGAAGGAGGTCACTGAAAGGCCTTTATGCACCCCAGGCAGCCTGTGACGTGTTCTGCGTGGGAGATGACGTCAACATTGAGAAGGCAAACAACTCTCTCATCAGCAATGACCGCAGCTGGAAAAGGAACAAGTTCCGCCTCACCTATGTGGCCGAAGCTCCAGAACTTACTCAAGGTACCTCTCACCCCATCCTGGGAAGCTATTCATGACAATGGGGGGAGAAGACAGGAGTTCTCACCTCTGAAAGGTACTTGGAGAAAGTAGGTTTAATTGCTTTGGTCTCCCATTATGGAATCCTCTCCAAATGAATATACTGCTACTGCCCCACACTCGGTAAAACATGTGCATGGAGGCTTTGCTCCCCAGCAGTATGGCGAGTTACCCTGAACCAAAGTTCATTCCAATTTGCTTTGTGATCTGCATGATCCACAACTCTGCCACCCACCCCACCCAGTACCTGCCTGACCTCTTCTCTTGCCTCTTCACTTTACTCCAGAATACAGTGGAAGTGGGAGTAGAGTGTTAATAGAGGCTGAAGACTTTTTACCGGCAACTGTTTAACCCATCTCAGAAACACCGTTGTTTTCCTCCCCGCAGGTCTGTCCAATGTCCACAAAAAGCGGGTCTCAGCTGCTCGCCTCCTCAGCCGTCAAAACCTTCAGAGTCCTAAATCCAGGTAGGGTCACCTTGTTCACTCAGGCCCCCCACCTCTGCTCCAGATGCCCCCACGAGAAGGGAGGAGTCCTTGTTGACTCTAAGAACTGGCTTCCTGGTACCATCCCAAGTACCATGGAGACCCCTTTGCTGCTTTGTTGTATCGTGGTTTCCTGCTTCCTCTTGGCCAAATTCCAACCTGGAGGGACAGAAAAAGGACATGGTGATGATCATTGTGGAAAGAGGAAAGAGAATGTTTTTATGAGGCATTTTCTATATAGACCACCCCCTTGTAGAACTGCTAATTGTCCCATAGCATCTTAGTCAGAAATCCCTTAGTCCGGGCATTTCCTCCTTGCAGATGATTTTTCTCTGGAGTCCTGAAAAAATGGCTTCCCAGGCTCTGCTTAAATTCCTTTGGAATGACACGAGGCTCATTAGAGCACAAAACAGCCCACTGTGCGTTTTGAAGTCCTCATTGCTAGAAACTGTCTTACTGTTGCTTAGACCCAAAGCATAGCTTCCTAGCACTTTGTTTTGATCCCAGTTACACTCTCCAGTGACACCCAAAACACGTTCAGTTCTTCCAGATGAGAGACCCTTCCGAAGAGCCAAAGACCTTGGCCAGTTTCTTTTGAGTCCTGCTTCCTTCTGTCATTCTTCCGAAGACCTGTTTCGCAAGCCTCTTGCTCCAGTAAAAGGACACACTCTGTCCTGCTGGGAACGTCCTTCTCAGACCTGGTCACAGTGCAGTGGAGGTCGTGTGATCTCCGCTGAGTGTGCTGAGGCTATTAATGCCATCCCTGATTTGACCGCAACAGACACACAGATGCCGTCCAGCACAGTGGGCGTTGTTCTAACAGCCGTGCCCATCTTCCTTCAAGCTCATATTTTTGCTACCCTTAGATAGCAGGTCTTCGCAGAATGAGGGAGCCACGCCTGCGTACGCCTCCACTTGTGTGCGTAACTCTTGTAGCACTAATGAAGATCTTTGCATCGAGCCCTCTTGAACGGAGTCTTTCTCACGTTGCAGTTACAGCCCGTGAAGGTCTTTTGAAATCTTGATTCTTTACACGGCACAGGACAAAGAGTGGCGCAGCCCTGGGTTCTGCCCCCAGCTCGGCCACGCAACAGCTGTGTGACCTTGAGCAGGTCCCTTGGGTCCTCTGAGCTCCTGTCTCCTTACCTAAAATGAGAAAGGTGACTATAAAGATTGCTGATGTTTATCTAGTCCTTTCTGGGTGACAATCACTTTTGAGTCCACTCTGTGCTGGATCTCCCATAATTCTAAGCAGCCCAGGAAATAGGGACCACTATCCATATTTCACATATGAGAAATGACAATTAGAAAATGCAAGGCTCTGACTTTTTCAAGGTCACACAGACTTATTTTCCACAGTCACTAAGCTTAGTGCCTAGATGTGTGGCCTCCACAGCATTTCAAGGCTGCTGTGGGTGTTAAAGACAACATACACTAAGTAACAGCAGGCCATGTGTCCCCATTGCTGTTCCCTTATCCGTCCAGCTTCATACACCTATAAATGTAGTATGCTTGCTTTCTTACATGAACTTTAAGACTTTGATCAAGTGATCAACAGGATGAAGCCCTAGGGCTTCCATGTTCTCTCCTAGGTCCTCAAACATTAAAAAAAGAATAACTACTAGTTAAATGCAATATTCAGAGTATGATGATCTTTAATACAGAGAAGAACTCTGCATTTGGAATACTACGCATCTTACTTTCCATTTCTGCCCGTCAGAAAATAGCCTTATGAGAGGAGGGAGTAAGAATCTCCTGGAAATGTCTTTCAGCAACAAACTGTAAAAGACCAGATCACAAAAATGACGCCCTAAGCCATAGGACATAAAAGGCAAGGTAATTTGCAAATGTTTTGATGCTAAGTTGGACCAAAGTCCCAGAATAAATCCCCTCCCACCTCTGGAAAGGGCAGCTGACTCCAAGCTGAGTGACTTACAAGAGACCATTTCAACAAGGTTAGAAACTGGCAGACAGTAGGATTAGCACAGAAAGGACCAAATTGTGTGTAGCGTGTATCTCTGTAAAAGCATGCTCTGTAGCAGCCCGGCCTATTTTCAGGCTTACGACCATTTCCAGCTCCATAAAGTATGACACTCTCTCCCATTCTCCCTGCCCAAGAGCAAAGTTGGGCTGTGTGACCCAGGAGGCCATTAGCAAGATATCACAAGTCACCATAGTAGAGACCCTTGATTGCAAGCAAAGTGCTTAAGAGGAAGTAAACAGCCTTTTGAGGGTGGTCTTTGCAAATCTAAAGAGAAAAGTGACTGCAATTACTGCCTGGCCAAGAAATAAATTTTCTAATGTATGAACACCAATTAGCACACAATACAGAAGAGAGTAGAATGGAGAGCTAATGGGTGGGGCACAGGCTGCAAGTCCTAGAAGTCAGGAGGAGGGGGGAAAATGCAGGGCAGGCTCTCCACAGGCTCGTGAGAGCACTGGAGGAACATCTAGGAAGACAGAACAGCAGCAACAGGAGCGCAGACGGGGCCTGAGCACCGAGCTGTCTGGGAGAGTGGCGGGACCTGTGATGGAGAGTTCTTGACGGGAGAACTCTGGATTTCCGTCTCCCCTCAGATAAACCGCCTTTCCAGCCTTCGCCATCTCAACAGGGAACTTCAACATCTGGCTTAAGCCAAAATCTCGTCTCTTCCTGACCTCTCACCCTACTCATGCATCTTTCAGCTGCCACCTTACCAAAGCCATGACCATCTCTGGTGTCTGAGTGGCTGCAATAGACACCTAGTCTGCCTCCTTGTTTCTTGGCTTTTCTCTCAAAGACCTAATTTCCGAACAGCATCCAGAGTCATCTTTTGAAAACATAACTTAGAAACTTCCAAACTCCTTCCCAGGAAGTCATGACAGGGCCTCGTGATCTGGCCTCTGCCCTGCTCTCTGATCTTCTTTTTCCACCACTCACCTCTCTGTGGAACATGTTCTGAACATTCCAGCCTCCTTTCTCTTTCTTGACTGTGCCACATTATACCGGTAACCTACCTCAGGACCTTGGCACATGCTGCTCCCTCTTTCAGAAACACTCTTCCCCTAGATCTTTGCAGGTACATTCCTCACTGTTCAGGTCTCTACTCAAATGTCAAATCACCAGGGAGAGGCCTTTCTGACCATCCTATCTGATGGTCTCTTAGCCCACTGGCCCCACACCATCAGCACCCACCCATCCACATCACCAGCCCCATCTGAGATCTTTTTAAGTTACTTCTCAATGAGAATGGGGTACTTGGTTGCCTTTATCCATCACTCTTTCACCGTAGTACAGTGCCTGCCTGACACTCAATGTAATTTTGTTGAACGAATGAACTTTATTAACTCAAACTGCTCATGACAAACAATGTTTACCTTTTTCTTTGAAGAATGGATATTAGCTCTTTTATTTTTTTCATTGAATGCTGGACATTAGCAGACGATTCTTTTCATCTGGAAAACTGTCATTGAATCACTGCCGTGTGTGTGTGTGTGTGTGTGTGTGTGTGTGTGTGAGTGTGAGTGTGAGTGATGCTTCTGTATACAGATATAAATACATCACAACCCAGAGGCTACTCTGAGGGAGCCGTAGTGAGGGCCCAAATGGCTGCTAACTCCCCCAATACTGCCTTTTCTTCCTCCTCTAACACTATCAATGACCCCTATGTGTCCCAAGCTTGAATGAATGAATGAATGGCCTAGAAAATCTTATACTTAGAAACCCCAAACAGAACTGAGATTTAATGTAGTCTGTCTCCACATTAGTTCTACCCACCAGGGATCCTCTTTCAAAGCCTCAGCCTATTAGGGTGCCCTGGGACCACGTGGCCAGCCATTCAGTGCTGGGGCTCTCAGTAAGCCATACCCGGTCAGTGGCTTGCAAAGTCCCCTCAGTTAAATGCCTAGCACACGCAGATCCTGGGCCCACCTTCTTGCTAACCTGCCAGCCTCATCCCCTTTCCTGCCTCTTATCGGTCTGACCAACTTCTGTCACGTTCAAGAGGACTTGGGAGAAGTGGCTGTGAACGTGAGCCAACCCAGCAAGTTCGGGTCCTCCGCATTTCTATTTTGTACCGGCCAAAAGAACAGAGGCAGATATACTTCTGAGAGGAATCGTGATGATCTGGGAGAAAGTGAGAATTGATTTGGGGCCCTTTCAAAGGCTTCCTGTGGTTGTTGGTGCAGGAGGCGTCCGTATTAGCAACCCCACAGCGCCCCCTGCTGGAGCTAGCAGGCGGTGGTGACGTCTTCAGTTCTCCAGGAACCAAGAGATTACTGTGAGCTCAGAGCAGAATCAGTCAGTCAAGTTCATATAATGGACAAAATGTGTACCCCAGAGAGGGCAACGTCTGCCCATGATGGACAGAGGGTGGAACTCCAGATCCCCACACCCCATTCATGATTTCAGTCACCAAGTTCTCCTCCCCAAACTGAAGATGGGGTGCCTTGCCTCAAGAAAACACTTGATACCCCAAAAAGCAAATGGGCCAGCACAGCTATTTTTAAGAATGGTGGCTATTTGCAGCACAAAAGCGCTCTCGGTAGTGCCAAAAACTCCTTTAAATAACGAATCCCATTGGTCTATTCAAGTGTTGATTTACATACCACAGAGAATGTGGAAACTTCCAGTTCAATATCAAGTGTCTCTCAACTGAAAACCAGTTGGCAATGAAGAAAAGACAGATCAAAGGATTTGATTTACCAAAGTAGAATCAATCCCAAAGTTTTCAGGTTTTGTGTAAAACGTAATATCTGTACTAAAACTTGTAAAAGGACCAGAATCGTCATAGTCAGAGAATCCATTCTTGAAGCAATTCACTTAGTATAGTCTCCTGCGCTTGAAATACAGAAGTCAATCCAAAGGGCCTGACCCAGCAGGCCTAAATGAGATTCTGAGTTTCTCCTTAGATCTCGCAATTTTGTAATACCAGTGCATTTGTGTAGGACAAGAGCCCAAGCTTAAGGCCAAGTCCTTTCCCCTCTTCCTCAACGATATAAAGACCCTGGTTGCAAAAGAGTGTGGAGCTTAGGAGAAGTGGAATTTCACAAATTGGGGAGACCACTGCCTTGGATCCAATGGGGTAGTGGTTGCAGAAAGCACCCTGATTGGTATTGAGAGCAGAGCCTGTTTCAGCAGCGGACAGACTGAGGTTCCTTTAATCAACAAATACTTCCTGAGCACCTACTACATGCCATGCACTGTCCTAGGTGCCAGGAATAGAGCAGTGGGCGAAACAGACAAACTTCCTGCCTTCAGGAGTTTATGTTGTCCTGGGGTCCAGGGCGGGGCAGGCAGGGGGACAGACCACAAATCAGATAATGAAGTAAACTGCTGTAGGTCAGACGATGGTAAGTGCTATGGAGAAGAGAAAAGCAGGGCCAGGAAGATAGAAAAGCAAAGTGGTCTGAGGACTGAACCCTGGAGGGTCTCCAAACTCCAGAGTTTGGGGAGATGAGAAGGAACCCACAAAGGAGACTGCGAGAAGATCGGGAGACCCCGGGGTGCTAGAATCCATGACCAGGAAGAAGCGGACAGCTGTGTCCTCACTGCATCCCATGGTCATGATAAGCCCTGGGAACTGGCGGTTGGATTTGCAGTGAGGAGCTCGTGGGTGACCTTGCTAAAAAGCCGTGATGTGGACCGTGGGGACAGAAGTCTGGTTGGCGTGGGCCCCATGGAGAATGGGAGGAGCGAAACTGTAGTCCCAGGACAGACAAAGTAGCAGAGAAAGGGGGCAGTCGCTGGTGGCCTGTATCTGATGGCTTCCCCGTCCTTCCCTCCAGCCGCTCAACCATCTTCGTGCGTCTCCACACCAACGGGAAGCAGGAGCTGCAGTATCAGCCAGGGGACCACCTGGGCGTCTTCCCCGGCAATCATGAGGACCTGGTGAATGCCCTGATCGAGCGGCTGGAGGATGCACCCCCTGCCAACCAGCTGGTGAAGGTGGAGCTGCTGGAGGAGCGGAACACGGCTTTGGGTCAGTGCGCTCATGCCAGGCACCCCACCTGGCCACTCCCAAGGGCCCTCCCCTTCTCCAGAGAGTCCCAGAGGCAGCTGGTGTCTGGGGAAGAGGAGACCCATTCCTCTTCCCAGTGGCCAATCCAAGCAGGAGAGTGGGTCCCCGCCACCGCCAGCTGGTGAGATGGAAGACCCCCCTTTTCTTGGCTGACCTGCCTTGGCCCACCGGCTGCCCGGAACGCCAGGACATCTGGAGTTCCTCAGTGTGGAAGGGGCCGCTACCTTCCTTCATAAGCTAGACACTAACTGTAGCAAGGCCCACTCTTCTTCGTCACCGCCCCACTGCCCCCACCCCCGAGCAAAAAGCGGAAAGCTGAGCCCACCTCCTCTGAGAGTCAGGTAGTGTATGAAGCTCAATGGCCAGCGAGGTGTTGAACCACTTTTCTGACCTCCTTAGACCACATTCCAACCCGTTTCAGGGACCATTCTGGACATTCCCGCTGATGAACTTTCAAAGGCAAATGGGTCTGTGTTTCATCTCACTTGATGCAGGTGAGCTCAGGACTCAGGTATGAGGAACGGCAGTGGCCTTACATGACAGCCAATGATACATCTCCTTTACAAAGGCGCTAGGTTGTGAAGTCAGAATGTAAAAATAGTAAATAATCAAAGCCTTCTTGGAAATCCCTGAACAAGTGGGCACCTCTTTAGAGAGATACACCTCATCATCAATCTAACCCAGCCCGTTCATGCTTGCTCCACATTGGAACTGTGCTTCTTTAGCTTTGGTTGAGTTCCTGATGAAGTTGAGGCTTGTGTTTAGGGGTTATATAGGATGAAAAGGACACAGAGGCAGCACAGTGTCATCGTTAAAACAAGGTCTGGAGCCAGACTGCCCAACCTCACGCTTATGAGCTGTGTGAGCTTGGGCAAATTCCTTAACCTCTCTGTGCTTCCATTTTTCTCAAATGCAAAATGGGGATCATAATAGCACCTACCACCTAGGACTGTTGTGAGTTTGGGGAGATGAGAAGGATTCTATGAGTTAGTAATATGAAGTGCTAAGAATAGCACTAACTGTGTAGAAAGTACTAGGTAAGTGTTAACCGTGTTTGTAATTTTAAACACCAGAATCCCACTCAAAGGAGTGAGCGGCTGACACATGAGAGGACAGACAGAGCCAAAATAGACTCTTATAGCTCACGCTCAGTTGGTGGCTACTGCGTGGAATGCCAGGGGACTGTCTCATGCTATTGAAATAGTTATCTATTTTTACACTTTTGCACCAGTTTGCTCAGTTGATTTTGGAGATGCTCCTTGCATGAGTGAAGTGATCACACAGCACCCAGGACCCTGGGTGTAGCTGTGGGGGGTGGAAGATGGAGAGCTGAAGGGCAGTTTGGCTCACCTTGCCCCGCCCTGAGTTAGACCCAAGCCCTCTGAGCTCACTGTCCTCCTCCTGCCCTCCCCCGGCCTCCCCTGTGCCCCCACAGGAATCATCAGTAACTGGACGGATGAGCACCGCCTCCCGCCCTGCACCATCTTCCAGGCCTTCAAGTACTACCTGGACATTACCACGCCCCCGACGCCGCTGCAGCTGCAGCAGTTTGCCTCCCTGGCCACCAGTGAGAAAGAGAAGCAGCGTCTGCTGGTCCTCAGCAAGGTGGGTCCCTGGCCTCCTACCACCTCAGCGGGTACCTCTCCCCACCTAGTTTTTAGAGAGCTGTGGTTATTACAACAGTGTTCCAGCAGAGGGCAGTCTTGAGCAAGGATTGCCATTTTCTAGTTTGCAGAAGGCCGCCATATTGGCTCGTCCCTTTGGGTGAGTCTTGACTACCTCTTCTCAGTTCTGAGGCCTGACAGAATAAGAGTTACCTCACTGAATCTCAGAGGTCTTTGACCACAAGAGAAATGGCTAGGCCTCCTTCCTTTGGAACCATTGAGCTTCCGCTAGTTCCATATTAACCCAAGCATAAAAGAAAAGACAGTGAGAGAATCCCACAGTGTTCTTTTAAAGATAAAGTGTTCTCCACACAGAGGAACTGTAGGCAGGACTTCAAGCTACAGGAAACCTCTGATGGTAAAGTGAGCCAGACCAACACGAGTCTACCACCCTTGCTCAGAAACCAAGGACTCACCTTCTCCAGGCCACTGCAAAGCCTTGCTCAGCTCCACATTCCACCTGGGAGGATAATACAGACTTCTCCCATTGGGGGCTCCTTCCCAAACCACCAGCAAAGAAGGGTTAGCTTCCTCCTGCTGTCCAGGAGTGGCGGTCAGTGAGGAAGAGGCTAATTCGAGGAGTGCATGTTACTCAGCGCTATGAAAATAAACAGCAGAAGAAATACTTCTGGGGAGCTGGGAACAGATTGGCGAGGTGGAATAGGAGGGTGTTCATTTTCATCATAGGCTGTGCAGAATTATTTAACGTTTTAAACTGTGTACGTATAACTTTGATTTTTAAAAATGTAAATTCATGGGGTAGGGGGTGGCCAATCTGAGGAGGACCCAGAGCTCGCCTTGTTTGCATGGGATTCTTTAAAGTAGAATTTGATGTCAGTGTATGGATTTGTTCCTGTCTGCCGAAGAGCCAAGATGGAATGAAACAAGCGAGGGTTTTATAAGGCAAGCGCCTGAGTGAGGAAAATGGAAAGGGCATCAGATACGGCTGGGAGAAGGAGCAGACCTCAAAGCAAGTCTGACCCCAAGTGAAGGAGAGGAAAGCAAGGTTAAATGAAAGTGTCCAGAGCTTCGCAAGGAAGGCCCAACGCAGGTGGCCATGTCAGTTTCAGGGGGCAGCTGCTGGGCTCGTGTCCAATGCATCCCTGCAGTGGGGGTCACTGAGGCTGGAGGTCTGGAGGCATGTTCTCAAGGATGCCATACCCTATCAATAGAGCAAGAGTGGTGGTTAGGGACGTGAGAAAAGGCTTTCTTGTATAATGCATTGATCATGGGTTTTGCCCCTCTTCAAAGTAAGGACTGCCCAGGGCAGCTTCTGAGATGTAGGAAAAATAACTCCAGAGCCCAGGGAGTTTCTCTGTCCCCTGGTCACGTGGGGCTTTATTGTCAACACTCCCCTGAACTGGTTCCCCACACCCTCACCTGTTCCTCCAAGGCTGTCATTTACCATCTGAGCATGTTCTCTGCAGATGTGTCTCCAGCATTGCCAACCCCCAAGTGCAGATCTGCAGTGTGTACCTGCCAATCATCTTCCACAGTGTGTCTCTTGACCTTTACCTAGGGCAGGAGAGTGTAAGGGTCCAGGAGCCCAGATTCTGGAGCCAAGACTGTGGAGGGCAGGAGTCAGCACACTTTTTCCATAAAGGGCCAGGTAGTAAGTATGTAGCCACCTAATAAATGGTTCACTGTCCATTTGGTCTCTGTCCCAACCATCCAACTCTGCCATTGTAGCACACAGTGTGGACAGTATGTAAGCGAGGGGCTGTGGTTGGGGTTCCATCCAAATTTATTTATGGACACTGAAGTTGGAATTTTATACCACATTCTTGTGTCATGGAATAGTATTCTTCTTTTGGTTCCCTGCCCCCACAAAACCATTTAAACATACAAAGCAGCTGTTGGGCCAGGTTTGCGTACAGGTGGAAGTTTGCCAACCCCTGACCTAGATTCAAAACTCAGACTCAGCCCCTTGGAGCCACGGGACCTCTCTATCCCTGGTTCCTTATCTATAAAGTAGGGACAACAAGCATATCATGAGGTCCTAGTGAGAATTAAAACCTGGCATAGAGTGGCTACTGTGGAAGCACTAACAACGATCCTTTTTATTTGCCTTTTCCCCGGACCTCGTCAAGACCTCACTGGAAATTCGTGCCAGGAGCTGAGTGCCAGTTTTCCTCTGTCCCCCTCCTTGGCGCAGGGCTTGCAGGAGTACGAGGAATGGAAATGGGGCAAGAACCCCACAGTCGTGGAGGTGCTGGAGGAGTTCCGGTCCATCCAGATGCCCGCCACCCTGCTCCTGACCCAGCTGTCCCTGCTGCAGCCCCGCTACTATTCCATCAGCTCCTCCCCAGACATGTACCCCGATGAGGTGCACCTCACCGTAGCCATCGTCTCCTACCGCACCCGAGGTGGGCAGGGCCGCTGGGAGAGCCTCGGAGTCTGTGTTCTCCCCCCACCCAGGGACCAAAAACCCTGGGCAGAGACCCACCCCCCAAACCCCGAACCGAAGGCAGAAGCAGAGCAAGCTGTCCCCTTGGGCAGAGCCAGCTCCGTGCAGAACTAGGAAGATCCCTTCCACCCGCTTCCTGTCCTCACCCCCCACTACTCAGGCAGGAGCTAGAAAAGCCATCGCTCCTGTCCTTGGAGGGGAGAGCTCTCCGTTGCAGGATGTCCCTGGTTGAAGGTCAGTCAGATAACCTGACTTTTTTTCTGATTTTTTCTCCCATGCTTTCCCTTCCTTGATAAAGCCATTCAAATGCACGGTGCCTGAGAGAGCTCTGAGGCCAGGGTCCCAGCAGGCCACCAGGGGCGCATGACCCCAGACCCTTCCAGCCAGCAGGGCTTGAAGCCCACCCACCCCCCTACCCAGCGGGACCCTGGGCACGTTCACAGCCACAGGCTCACCCGCAGCTATACCATTTCCTCTTCCCCTTCGGAGGAAGGAACCCCAAGACAGAAACTTGTCATTGTGGCTGTGAGCCTTCTGCACTGGGGGGGCGAGGGGGGGAAGGCCAATGACAGAGAAACTTGGGGATAGTAGGTGAGCCGGTGAGCCTTGATTGTCTTGCCAGATGGAGAAGGACCAATTCACCACGGCGTGTGCTCCTCCTGGCTCAACAGGATACAGTGTGACGAAGTGGTCCCCTGTTTCGTGAGAGGGTGAGTAGCAAATGAAGAGCAATGAGCAACCACCCCAAATCTGCATACTGATGTCCTGCGATGAGGTGGGTGGGCCAGGCCGAAGGGTCCTAGATTGCTGGCTGAGCCAGATGGGATGAAGGGCAACATTCCGCGTCCCTCAAGGGTATGGGATCATCAGACAGAACACAGGGGAACCTAAGGATGTCCTCTGCTCACTGTCACGTCAATGAAATGGACACGTACCAAGTGCAAGTACTGTGTTAGATGCAGGGGCTGCGGTACTGAACCAGGCAAATGCAGTCTCAGCCCTCCTGACATTTGCAGACTAAGGGAAAGTCTATCCCAATTCTGCTGGACACCCCGTCGGTTCCCAGTTTCTTAGAAGACAGGGAGTATCCAACACCTCCCTCCAACCCCAATAATCAGAGCTCTTGCCTCCCAAACTCAGTTGTAAAGGATATTCCTGCATCTAGTTAACAGTCCTGTAGTGTGTGCTTAAACACGTAAGAGGGCAGATTTCTTGTTAAGTGTTGTTATCGTAATCAGCCAACCAAAATTAAAAATACAACTTAAAAGCAGAAAGATAAAGGCCGTGCCTGTGCTTAGGCCCACTGTAGGTACCTGCTTTGTCAACCGGGAACTTCTTCACCCGAACAGCCGTTTTCCTCAGCTGCTGAGGGTAGAGCGTTCATGGGATGGGCCACATGCATACCACAGGGGGCTTCCAAACACAGAGTCCTGAGCCCAGATGCACTGCATTGCGTTTAACACCCGCAGGCGACTCGGTGATTGTGGGTGAGCTCTGGGATCCATAAGTCACTGGTTCTCAACCGGGGCTAATTTCGTCCCCCAAGAGACATGTGCCAATGTCCGGAGATATTTTTGCTTGTCGCAGCTGGAGGGGGTTCCTGGCATCTAATGAGTGGAGGCCAGGGGTGCTGCTCAATATCCTATAATGCACAGGATGCCCCCGCCCCCAACAGAGAAGTATGCAGCCCCAAACGTCAGTGGCTCGGCTCAGCAATGGGGATCATTGGGAGAGGGGGTGATAGCCAGACTCCGCAGACCTCCTGTTTGGGCAATTCCCAAATCTGTGGGACCTCCCACCCTAAGGGGCACCCGGCCCCGGCTGAATGGCTGCAAGGCTGCAAGTCCTGCTGTGTTTCTACCCAAGCCAGCCACCTGGTCTACCTACCACCCAGCTGTTCTCGATCACACGAGACTCAGCAAGCTTCTGCCTTTCTCTTCCTGGAGCAGAGCGCCCAGCTTCCACCTGCCCCGAAACCCCCAAGTGCCCTGCATCCTGGTGGGCCCGGGCACCGGCATCGCCCCTTTCCGAAGCTTCTGGCAGCAGCGGCAGTTTGATATCCTACACAAAGGTGGGCCAGTGGGCCAGAAGCCACCGGGTTTCCAACCCCTGGGCCTGGGGGTGGGGGTTGGGGGGAGGTGGCTATGTCCCAAGCAGCCTGGACACATAGGTGCTGCATTATCTCCTCATTGCATCACTGCCTGGGGAGGGGAGGGGGCCTAGTCCTGCCCTAACCCGTGATGCACTTCAAAAGGCTGTCCAAACAAATCTCCCACTCAGCTTATCCCAAGGCCTGAAATTCCACATTTTTCTGATTGTTGAGATAGGACCCCTTCTCAAAGGCCAGGCCTTCCTGAAAAGAGGCATGAGGCCTTACCAGGCGTGTGTTTAGGGCACTGTCAGAGCTGTGTGAGGGACACACAGGTCAGCTTTGGGAGGAGAGGGGACAAGAAAGCCACCGTGGTGGCATGCATTTCGTAGGGCTTTACAGAGCATCTAATGAATGCCAAACACTTGTAGCTATGCACAAGACAGAAGCAACGTTTTAAAAATGCTCCTGTGGAGCAGGCGTTCTAGTGGCGTAGCTAACACCTTCTCAGGTGCTTGCTGCGTGCCAGGCACAGTTCTAATGTTAGACACTCGTTCCTCACAGTAACCCTCTGAGGTAGTTGCTGCTCTTCTTTCCATTTTGTACACGGGGAAACGGAGACACGGAAAGTTAGCTAAGTGGCTCATGGCCCCACAGAGCTGCGATGGGAACCCAGGCAGTAGAGCTCCAAAGTCTGGGGGGTTAGCACTTCCCACGGGGTGGGGTAGGGAGGCAGGAAGAAAGGAGAGGGAGAGACAGAGACAGAGACACACCAGACACGGCCTGCCTCAGTGCTCCTGGGCCTCTATCCGCATGGCCCCCGCTGAGCTATCCAGCACCCACCACCAGCCACCCCACACCCCAGACAGGCGTCAAAGCTGTGGATGACATGAGGTCTTCCTGGCCCCCAGGAATGAGTCCCTGCCCTATGACCCTGGTCTTTGGGTGCCGGCAGTCCAAGATCGACCACATCTACAGGGAAGAGACCCTCCAGGCCAGGAACACAGGGGTCTTCAGAGAGCTGTACACGGCCTACTCCCGGGAGCCAGACAAACCAAAGGTAACCCTGGCCTGTCCGCGGTCCCCTGCCCAGCCCACGTGCAAGTATGTCCCCCTCCCAGGAACCCCCTTACCTTTCTGAATGCTCCTCCGTGACATCGCTCTGACCTTCAGGATGCTCGGAGCCTACGAAAAATCAGTTTAAGATATTTAACAGCCTGTATTCTATGATGCCACTCACGTGAACTACCCAGGACAACCAGATCCATAGAGACAGAAGGCAGATTTGTGGTTGCCCGGGGCTGCGGGGCTGGGGGGGGGTGGGGCTGGGGGTGCTGCCACTGGGTCCGAGGCTGCAGTTGGGGTGATGAGAAGGTGCTGGAACTAGAGAGAGGTCACGGTTGCACAGCATAGTGAATGCACTTTAATGCCACTGAAGTGTACACTTTAAAATGGTTAAATGGTCCATTTTATGTGATGTGTATTTTATCACAATAAAAAAAATGCATGTGAATTAAAAAAGTATTGAAGAGCTCGTAAGAAGCCCTGTTAGTCAGAACGAACACAGGCTATAGGAATGGCACCTGCTTCTACTGGGACTTGGAGAGGTCTGGGGTGAGATGGGGGGCCCAGGAAAGGGGCCAGGATGGTGGGGGTGGAGAGCACGCAGGAGGTCCAGGGCATGGCTCTAGGGTGTGTTCTACATGGCTCCCCAGAGGGTCCTCCGCAGAACTGAGGTCCAAAGCGGAAAGCAGCTACTCACCCAGCCTTGGGGTGGCTTTCCTTCCTTCCCAATGTCACACGGCCCAGCCCCCCAGGACCCCCTGGTGAACTTCACCACCTGCCCGCAAGCTCTCACGTCAGGCTCTGCTCCCTGTGGGGAGCGTCACGCAGCCCCACCCCTTCTCATGGGGCCCCCTACTGCCCACAGAAGTACGTGCAAGACATCCTTCAAGAGCATTTGGCCGAACCCGTGTTCCGGGCCCTGAAGGAGCAAGGGGGCCACATCTATGTCTGCGGGGACGTCACCATGGCCGCCGATGTCCTCAAAGCCATCCAGCGCATCATGACCCAGCAGGGGAAACTCTCAGCAGAGGACGCTGGCGTGTTCATCAGCCGGCTGAGGGTGCGTGACGGGCCGGCTCCCTGGGTCCCTTTCCAGGCATCCTGTGTCCTGCTTCCCTCCTCACCCTGCCTGTCTTGGTGATTAAGGGGAGCCTTGATGGTATCCCTGCTTCCATTTTCCCATGTAGGGCTGGGGGTAGAGGATCTGGGTGGTCCCAAACCATAGTTAAGAGAGAAGGAAAGATAGTGGGGTGTGCAGGTGAGTGTGTTAAGTATGGTTTGGTCTGTGGTGTGTGAAAATAACAAGCTGGTGAACTCCTGGGGAGCAACACAGAAACCATCCTAACCCAACTTTTTCTGCCCCCAGAACCAAGCAGTAGCTCTTCTCTGTGCAGTTGTGCAGGTTGGGCACTGCACAAAAAGGTCTGTCCAAGGGAGGCAAGTGGGAGCTGAAAGTCATCCCATGCTTAGCTCTCCAAGCCATGTACCTTGGCATGGAACTGTGTCCACCCCAGGAGAAGGGGTTCCTTTTTTCATTTGCACAAAGTGCTAGGAGCAGCCTAGCCTGCAATGTCCTAAGTATGACCAGCTGCCCCAAGTAGGAAAAACTGAGTCCAGGGCTCCACACAGCTGCGGGGGCGATCTCATCTTTCTCCCTACCTCCCCAAATGAGCAGTAATCAAACATTTTTTGCAGGAGAAACCCTTCCTCTAAATCTGATGCTAAACCCCAGTAGGCTAGTAAACAAACAAACAAACAAACAAAATTTTTTAAAAAGAACTTTCTAGTAGGAATGTCAGAGCTCCACGGATAAGGTGACCAGATTTTTACATTGGTAAAGCGGGACACCATTGACCGGGGGGGAGGGGGCTCTTGATTAAAAATTGGGTCTATCTCCCGCTATTCCCTAGCTTGTCGTGCATTCGTTCCAAAAATTGGGACTTTTTTAAAACACCATGGGACGCGGGACAAATTATTAAAAATCGGGACTGTCCCGCCGAAAGCGGGACGTCTGGTCACCCTATCCACAGAGAGCTTTGGAGGCTGCCATCACGCATTCTCTCTAGAGACACTCTCATTGATGCCTGAGAACTCTGCAGAAGCAGGTTGAAAAACCAACCCAACTAAAGACGAACACATTCTGCAGATGACCAACTTCCTTCAAAACCTTCCAAACTTAAATCAGTGTGTCCCTATGCCCAAGGAGTCTCCGCCTTGGCAACTGGGGAGTGGTTCCCGGAGTGCAAAGCGGCCACTTTTTCTTTTCTCCCTCCTCTGCTGGATGGTCTGTGATGTTTGCCACTAACCCACCATGCCCCGATCTGAACTTACAGGAAGGAGGGCAGCGGGGAGGAGGGGGGAGGGGGAGGTGTCCATTTGAGCTCCTCGCATCTTCTGTCCCCAGAATCAGAATCAACACGCAGCAGCACTGTTCCTGGACATAAGTGTTCTTTGCATGTGGCCTGAGGTCCCAGACCCTCAAGGGTGGACGGTTTTGCTGAAACAGTCTTGGGGACCCTGCTTTACACCCCTTTCTTTTTTTTTCTTTTTTTTTTTTAATATTATTATATTTTATTGTTAAATTTAATGGGGTGACATTGGTTGGTAACAATCAGACAGTTTTCCAATGGACAACTCCACATCACATCACCCATGCATCCCATTATGTGCCCAGCTCCCAGAATCAGGTCCCCCTCCAACACCATATATCTGGTGCCCACTCCCCCCTCCCCACACAACTCTCCCT